>JAJHSJ010000807.1:0-43921 GCA_021015155.1 Magnolia officinalis | reverse complement strand
TACTCATTGCCTGCCTGTCTGGACAAAATTGAGAACAACAACCCAAACAGATACTTTCTGTCCAAAATGTGCATTCTTTTCTCCAAAATTCCGATTTGGGCGGGCACCCAAACAGCGAATTCTCAATAAAAAGCAAACCAAGATCAGAGACAAAAGGAAAACGAACCCCGGCGGGCAAAGGCACCATGATACTGCGCTTCTTCGACCCAGCTGACTTCACCCACTCGTAGCGCGTAACACCCAGCCCACGCTCCCTCATCCGCTCCCTCCTCAGCTTCTCCTCGGCCGACAGATTGCTCTCATCCAACCCTCCATCCGGCGGGCTGAAGATAAGCTCCTGCTTACGTGTCGTGATATCAAAGGCGTAGACCCGCCGGCTAAGTGTCCCGTCGGGGCTGAACAGATACGATATCGAGCAATCATCAGGGCTGAAGGCGACCGACGACGGAGCGACGTAGCCCGGCAACGGATACTGCACGATCTCCTCCACCGGGAAGAGGAAGCAATCGTCCGGCACCGAAGCGGCGGAGGTGTCAGTCAGAGGCATGGCGATGCTGTTGGAAGGCTCCGTTTCTGCCAAGTGTACTCGCTTCTTCTTCTTCTTGCTGCAAGCTTGCATTACAAGAGAAATGAGAGAGGTGAGGAAATAACCCTAGCGGTGCCGGCCGATCGGTTTTGTAGGAGAGAGGGAGAGATGGGAAATGGGATTTGGGATTTTAGTTTGACTTGGGATCGGGATTCGTGGGTGATCAGATGATCTTGACCGTTGGATCGAGATCGGAGGAGTAGGGAGGACTCGGGTCGTCAGTTCGGAGTCCTTTATTTTCTTTCTTTCTTTTTATTTTTTATTTCATGCTAAAAAGGAAGCGGATTGCGTACTGAGTAAACTCTCTGGTCCACTGTAATTTATTTATTTTATCCACTCCGTCCATCCATTTTAGAAGGTAATTTTATTGAGTAACACGAACAAGAAGTACATGAAAAACTCAAAAGAACCACACCAGAGAAAAAAAAAAAAGTGTTAATTGAAATTCTACCGTTGAAAAATTCTTAAGGTCTACGTAAGTTTTTGAACAAGCTAATATTTGTCTTTTCCCTTAATCCATGTCTCTATGGTCTTGTTTACAGGTTAGATGACAAATAAACATCTCTATGGCCTTAGAAAAGTTTCAACGGTGGAAATCATTATTACCACTTTTTCTTGTTGTGTGTTCCACTTTAGCTTTGGTTATACTTCAATTTTAGGCTCAACTACTAAAAACGGATGGACGGCGTGGATAAACTACGTACATTTAGAGGTGGGACCAGAGAGTTTACTCAGTACGATAAAAGAGTACTGAGTACGCAATCCGATTTCAGCTGAAATTCTGATTTTTTTCTCAGAAAACTGCCTTCTTCGGTTCCTTTTCTGTGATTTTTTAGCCTTTCACGAAATTTTGTAGCCCCACGCGCGCATTTTCCACACACACGTCGCAAGGTTCGGTAGAATACATCCCTACGTATTGCTGTAGGATACATATTTGGACTTCAGCATTGGATCTGGGATGATCTTTCAGTGATCCAGACCGTCTATATGATGAGACTCACGTTATTTAGTGGACAGAGAAAAGAACCTCTAGAATGAAACCTGTGCTATTTTGAATCATTTCCTTAAATGAAACCGTCACCACCTCTAAATAATCAAACGGTTGAAATATTTCAATTTGATTTAGTTTTCATAGACCCAAGTACGGTGGGTATCTTGGTATAAACGGTTTGGACCGTTAAAAACTACCTTGACCTAATGGCTAAAGCCCCGTTTTTATAATATTGCAATATGTAGTATGTATTACATTTTTAATGTAGGGTCACTGTGATGTATGTGACTTAAATACACACTGTCCATTTATTATATGAAAATCGCATATCGGCCTTTTTGGGTTGTTGTGAATGTGTGAATACGTTATTTTTAATTTGGCCTGTTTGGGCAACGGGATTAGAAGGGATTAGGTGGGATTGGATTCATCTGGTTCCGTGCCAATTCCACTCCATGTTTGGGAAAAGCTTGGACTTAGATCGGATGGAATGCATCCGTCCCGTGCCAATTTCACTCAATGCTAGCAAGTTGTGTAGGTCCCAGTCTGATGTGTGGGCTATATCCACACCGTTCCACCCATTTTTTGAGATATTTTAGAGCCATGGCCAAAAATCAGGTTTTAATTCTAAAGCTCAAGTGGACCAACCACTAAAAGCAATGGGGATTGAATACTTACCGTTGAAAACTCTTTGGGGCCACATAAGTTTTGGATCTACCTCATTTTTCGGTCCATACCATAAATGAGGTTACAAACAAATGAACGGTTTAGATATAATACATGTGTGTTATTCTGGTAATTTCAAATGATGGTGGGTATATCCATTCAATGTACCACCGTATTACCAACAAAGCAGAGCATTAATCTAATCCCATCGAATCAGGGGACAATCCCTGCCATGAGTAATGATGATGTTTTTTTGAATACAATCCCACCTAATCCCTTCTAATCCCGTTGCCCAAACAGGGCTTACGTATTCTACTTCGAGGAACACCATCTTCAAGCGCCAATGAAAATAACGCACCGTTCGTGCCAAATTAGCAAGTATGCGACGCATCAGAAACGTTCATATGTACCATACGGAAAAATCACTCTGAATAGAAGAACTGAACATCAAAATATGGTGTAGATAGCATTTTTATCACTCCATCTCTTCTTACATGTATGGACGATCTGATGATTGAATGGCCCAATTAATCAGAATCATGAGCAATTCACAGTATTAAATACATTTTGAAAGTCCTGGATTGCTCACCATATGGGCCAAGATGTCACGTGTTGTGCACTTGTGTGTGGCGTGTAAGAACAATAACCTTTATTCCTCCTTAAATAGTCGATCGGTTAGGTCGATAGTCTACAGGGGAAGGAAGAAAAAAAAAAGAAAAAAAAAAAATTTAGTAAATAAATAAATAAAATTCCACTTTTGTAAAAACGATAGCAGATTCTGTACCTCTGGACGTGCAGCATTTTCTGTGCGTCTATGTAATTCTGGATACGTAGGACACGAGGATCAGATCGAAACTGTCCGTTCCGTACATCCTATAGGGATTGATCCATGATCCAAAATTCACATTGTTTAGACGGTTCTAACATTTCACTTGATGAATACAAATGGACATAAAATACAGAAATCAGCAACGGTTCCTTTCAAGTAAACATACCACTTATTATTTGGTTAAGATATTCTAATCAGACAAAATTTTGGTTTAAATCAATCTACTGCTTATTCCGCAGGATGTATGGTTCAGATCATAATAAAAATGTGCCACGTGTGTGGTACACAAGAAAGAGCGTTATTCTATCAAGGAATTAGGAGCACCGGCTGTCCTGCATCGGCCAAGCATAGTAAGGTGGCCGTCCAGCTAAAAGTGAGAAAAGAAATGGCTACCGTCTGCCTTAATCCTTATCTGTCATGGGGTATTAACTGAAAACACAATAATAATAATAATAATAATAATAATAATAATAATAATATCTTAGATACAAAAATTTTATAGTTGTACGAATGTTTCAATGGCGCTCTCTAAATCCCGATTGTTTCCTCTAATGTGCTGTACCTGAGTTTTAGATACAACTTATTTACAATGGAATCTACTAAAAATGAGATTGCAAAGGGATGGAAGGGTGGATTTCTCACAAACATCACAGTAACTCCAACCAAACATTCCAACGAATTGAAAGCCGGTCTGTTAAGTAGGCCGACCATGATGTTTGTGATAAATCTACCCCATTTATCTTCATTTTCAAAAACTTATGTGTGCTACACAAGAAAAAATAGTGGAAATTTAGTAGCCACTATTGAAACATTCATGCAGTATAATGATATTGCAAAACATATGGACAAAGTGAATTTTTGCTCTTGCTCCAGTGGTTGACTCTCATGAGTTTCAACACCGGGTCAATGGTTCGAGTAACCACAGGTGGTGAAATCCCACTACTGCATGAGTGTGGAGTGTGTGTGTGTGCGTGCGTGTGTAAAACTTTAAAAAAAAAAAAAAGAGTTAAAAGAAAACAGGTAAACTTTTCACCAACATCATTATAGCCCCACCTAGTATTCCAGGTAGGAATTTCTTGAGGAAAGTTATATTACGTTGTGGTTCCAAGTTTGTATAAATTCATTGTCTAAAAAATTTACATCTCAAACGCAAGACAAAGTTTACCGTCGACATCTAAATCCTAGGACAATCCCTAATGCTATCTAATTATTACTTTAATGGTAATGTAATTCCACTTAAATTCATGCACCAAACACTCCCTTAAAAGAATTTGAAAGAACTTAGCATATTTTATTTCAAATCTAATATTTAGAAATACTCAAGAATTAAGAGAAATTTGAGCTATTTGACACACACACACACACACACACACAACACACACACATATATATATATATATATATTAAAATTACATTAATAAAATAATTAGAATTATTCAAACATTAGTTACCTGATTAGAAAATATCGATGAGCTGCACATTTGTGATGGTAGGTGGTTCAAATGCCTGATGTCAGATTAATTGTAGGCTTGCATTTGTTCGAGAAGAAAATGGGAGACCATGGTAGCTTTAACCATCCTGTTTCTTTGGTCCCCAATCAATCTGTCAGTAAGAAACTTTAGTATTATTACGGGTTATTCCGATCTATGCTGGCTCCATTATTTTATTATTTTTTACTGGGTATGAGTACGTATGGATGGTTGTACTCCACCAGAGTATAAAAGCTATCCTCATTTTAAGATAGCCTGACAATCGTGCTCGGGGTCCGTACCTGCAGAAACCTCTGCATTCACGAGAGTAGGTTTACTATGCATCTCGGACGTATTTCATGATAAATAAACAAACTCTATGTTTGAACTATTTCATTTTCTAATGACTGTCAATTCACAGCTTCAGGGTTAGCACTCCTACTAGGGAATGGATGCCAGGACTTTAGTGTTGAAACAAGTAATCTTTCACTCAGTCTTACTACTTGAGCTATGGATCAGGATGTTAATTATTCTATCTACGATTTCGTTTTGTGATGCTCCAATTCACTGAAGGCCCACCATGTAAACGGTTTGGATAATTGAAACATGACCCCGATCCAACAGCAAAATTCTCAATGTATCTTATAACCACATGATCGGCTGCATTGAAGCGAGATGATCGTACCCATCTAATTGATGAACATCGTTGACCTTTTGTCTTCACGTATAACCTTTCTATCACGAGCAATCCCCAATTAGGCCTCCATGAACGGTCCAGATTATGTACCTTTGTGCTACATTTCCAATTTTCTTGTAGCACACCATGTGAAATATCCAACCATTGATCAGGTGGACCTCACCTATAGATGTTGGTGGTTAACTCAGTACGTGTACCATGATATTAGGAATAAGTGGGCAGAACTTTTTCACAACCGTACATTTGTTCAGTTAACTGTGGCCCACCTGAATAGTGGACTGAGCTGATTCTTTATATAGGAAATCTACGAGTGGTACTCTTCCATTCTGTATTATTATAGTATTGTAAAACTGATGGACGGAGTAGATTTGCCACAGACATCTATGTGGGCCCTACACAACTTCCGACTACAGGAACTTTCTGTTCTGAGCTCTGCAAAGCCCACGTGCACGTACAAGTAAGGAAATGCACATGCTACGAACGTGCCACTTGTAGTGAGTCGTCCGGGTCACGACACTCAAAACTGAAAACTTATTCAGAGTCGTCGCTGAGTGAAAATTCCACACGGGACAGAGAGCACCTTCCATCGAGTAATGGTCCCAGAGCAGCAGCAACAGACACATGCCACGTGGGTCCCACGTTGTTGGCGTTGGGCAGATAAAATCCATCTATCTGATCACTGATATTATTTCAAATAATATATACATAAGAGGTTTGTTTAAAGATGGGGACTTGAAATGACCGAAACCAAAGATCAGGTTACACCTGTCCTGCCCACAAGATCGCGTAGCTGACATGTGTCAGCATCTCAAGCAATGGCCCACTCCCAGGATTGTAAGTTCGTGAGAGAAAGGGACGTTTGCCTTTCCTTTCCGTTTCATGTGATCCATCGTCTTCTTGTCTCTGCCATCGTTGGATGGCATTCATCCATTATCATTATCATTACTCTTATTAATTTTCAGATGTTTGAGAATTATATAATATATATATATATATATATATATATATATATATATATATTATATATATATATATATATATATATGATGCCAGTTGTGGAGCGTGTCACATCATAGGCATAACTTAATATCTTATATGTGCATGTTACCCCATGGGCATTTACCCACGTAGCAAGTAAGCTGCCACGTGAACTTATTTTATCCACCCTTATTTCCTGTGGTGAGGAGATAGGTGAGGGCTACTACAAATATTTGCTAAAAATCCACTTCAGTCTATTTTGCTAGTCATATAGAGAGATTTCTAAGGGATGTAAGAAATAAAGTAAATCTAAAACTCAAATAAGCTATATAATAGAATGCTCACCCTTAGTAAGGTATTGTTTTGTCCCCCTATAGTTCTCTTCAATTATTCATTTATTTAGATTTTGATTGAGCCATTTGTCCTAAAACACGTCAATCCATTATAGGCTATTTTATTGTACTTGATTGTAGTTCTCTTTATTTTATTGTACACATCAATACATTTTTATGCATTTTTATTGTAGCTATTAAATTGCTTTTCGCATTCCAACAAATTTATTTTCATGAATGTACTAAATAAATAGAACTTGATTGCAATCTTTTATAATAAAATTATTCCTCAGCATTTTCACTACTTACATCTCAACTTAAAACCAACCGGCTAACATTTTTACAAAAATACTTGGTTGAGATCAATTTCATCTTAAGAAGTTGGGCATTCAAAAGTTTTACATCAAGTTGATATTTGTGTTTTCCTTCATCCAAATACTTGTGATCTTATGAACATATGGGATAACAAATAAACATTGTTGTAAGTCATAGGAAGATTTCAAGGTGGACATCATTCTCCTTACTATCCTGTGGTGTCGTCCACTTGAGCCTTTGATCTGCCTTATTTTTGAGTTCATGCTCTAAAATGAGCTGAAAAATTGATGGATGGCCGGAATAAAATATGTACATCTAATTGGTGGGCCCACTAAGCTTTGACACTAGCTAGCTGGATGGTGTTGGGGTCGCCAGCCAGGCCGCGTCTGATGCTGCAAGCCAAAATTTGGTGGGACCATCTCACCACAGTACAAATTGCAGGGAGATGTATAAGACTGGTCCATCCATACACTAGGGCATGACATTGATGGCTAATATTTTAAAAGTTTTACCCATTGAACAAATCTTATCCATCAATTTTCTTCAATTTACCATACTAAATCTATCACCGTTAGTTATTTTGTTCTATATCATTGCTGTGAGGGCCACTTATCACATGGATAAGATTTCTTAATGGATATGATTTTTGAAATTTAAGACATTCATGTTAGATCACAATAAATGGATGGATCTGATTCATCATCTGTAGAGAGATGGCTCAACCATAATCGGTTTCTCCCTGCTCTGCCGTATCACCTCCCGATGAACTGGCCCTAGCAAAAAAAACCTTTGATACTCTGCAGGGGAATGTATGATACACAGGCACTTAAATGTTACTTAGAGTTGTACACGAGCAGGCTAAGCTCGGGTACTCGCTCGACTCGACTCGGAATACTCGACTCGTCTGAGTTAGAGCCGAGTACGAGCAGTATTTTCCTACTCGTTTTGAGTTCGAGTAGAGTACGAGCAACGTAGTACTCGACTCGTTACTCGATTCGTTACTCGACTCGTTGCTCGACCAGGGCCATATATATACATTTGAAGCCCTAGTCCCGGTTGCTTTCAGCTTTCGCCCGCCCACCCAAATCGAAAAAACAAACCCTCCCCTTTCCTTCCCTCCTTCCCACCGGCCAGCGCCCGTCCCTACGGACCCTACCCATTTGGCCATTCTCTCTCTCTCTCTCTCTCTCTCTCTCTCTCTCTCTCTCTCTCTCTCTCTCTCTCTCTCTCTCTCTCTCTCTCTCTCTCTCTCTCTCTCTCTCCCCCTGCCGCTCGTCCCTGCGGCCTGTCCGGTGCCCGTTCGCAGCTCGTCAGTCGTCACTGCCCTACCCTGTCCGCACTCCGCAGCTCGTCCTTACCCTGCCCGATGCCCCTGTCCCTGCTGCAGCTCGTCCCTGGCCTGCCCGATGCCCCTGTCCGCAGCTCGTCCCTACCCTGCCTTGTCCGCAGCTCGTCCCACTCCCACCCCTAACCAGTACCCCTGCCCGTCCATCAGGTAAGAATTTCGTTTTGATTTTGATGGATTACAGAATCTATGTGTTGGGCCCACCATTTTGTGTCCGGTGCCCGGCCCTGTCCGTCCGGGCACTTGATTTCTACTCGTACTCGAACTCGCCTCGAAAACTCGGACTTGACTCGACTCGTTTACTACTCGTACTCGGGCGAGTAGAGTATGAGCAAGGAGTCCCTGCTCGTTAGCCGAGTACGAGCAGCACTCGGGCGTTAAGAGCCGAGTACGAGTATCGCCCTCCTCGACTCAACTCGACTCGTGTACAGCTCTACTTATAAAATGGACGCGTATTGGGTACTACACCTGCCTATCCTGAGCCTCTGGAGAGGCTGGGGCTCTGATGGACCACTATAATGTATGGGCTTATCCACACCGTTCATCTATTTTACCGTATGATATTACAACATGTTCTAAAAAAATTAAGCAGATCAAAGGCTTAAGTAGACTACATAGCGAGGATTAAATGCCTACCATTGAAAACTTCTTAAGGGCCATAGAAATTTCGGATGAAGTTTATATTTGTATTTTACCATTGACCCGATCCATGAGACTTTATGAAGAGGTTGGATGGTGTTGTACCCTATTCTTTTTACTATTTTTTGGAAATTTAATTGGCCGGAAAGCACATAGTGTTATAGCAAGGGAAATACATGAGGATACTTGGAGTGCATTTTAGGGAATCTTAACTGATAAGATGTTAAGACAAAAGTTGAGCATTATTAAAAGTAAACTAAGTGGTAGACCGAGTGAAAGATACCTCGTTTCAACACTAAGGTCTTGGTATCGATTCCTAGAGGGGGTGGCTAATAGTGAAGTGTAAACTGACAATGGGTGTACTAACAAGCTAACAAAAAAAAAAAAAACCAAGTGGCCGAGAGGCATTCAAGAGTTGTGGCTGAGAGGTGTCCAAAATCAGACTGAGCAGTTGAGAAGTGTTTAACAACAAATTGAGCTGCTAAGAGAAGGCAGGAAACAAAATGTATTCGAGAAGTTCGGTCCAACAGTCAAAATAGAAATATACATAGAGCGATTGAGTGAAGGGCGAGCAAGTGAGCGACAAAAGAAATACGGTCGACATGTAGTCAAAAGGTGAGTGACGACAGAGAGAAAAAAATATTGATCGAGCGGAAGAGGAACAATCACAAAAGGAGAACAAGAGAAGGATCTAGAGAGACATTTTTCGACTACTGTAATCGTTGCAGTAAAGGAAGAACAAGCTCCAACAAAACTCTATAAATAACAAAAAATTCAACAACAAAAAAACAACCAATCCGACACAATAATCAATCAAATCAAATCTATTAATTTATTTTTATTTCAGCTTATTCTAACAGTAGTGTTAATCCAATCCCGATAATTCTTATCTATAATCGTTAGTTGTAATCCAAATTTACACTCATACGCTAGATTTAATCTTTATCCTATACCATGTAGTTGTTTCAAGAGACATTGAGTTGCTCCTGGTGAATAATTGTGAGCTTTTACTTTTGTTTAATTACACTGACATTTTAAAAGTCATTTCTAGAGGAAGGCACAAATTAACTCATCTTTATAGGAAGAACCCCACCCTTCAATTATCACCTGATCATTATCAAATTCTGCAAGTGGCTCAATAAGTAATTATCTTCTCAAAATCTAATCATATATATTTATATTAAATGTATATGCTTATTTGATGCTTTGGATCAAAGTTGATAAGCTTAAATCGAGTCGTGATTCTGCCATGCTTGAACAAACTACACGTGACGAAAAGCAATAAACATTAGATAAAACCCATACATCAATGGTGGCCCCTCAAGCTCAACATGTGTAGGGGTAGTACTCAGCCAACTAACTTACAAAATTGCAGACGTTGCATATGAGCAAATCAAATTAAACCGTCCAAATTGTGGTTGGATTCAAATTAAACAGACCAACCATCAGAATTTAGGATTGTTCAAGAAATCTGATTTGGGGCTTTAAATTAATCAGCAGTGATTTCCATAATTAAGTCCCTTTAAATTGAGTTTAATATAACCACTTGTACAGTTTATGGGTGCCTGCGTATCAAGCATCCGCCTACTCCGCCAGAGCATCGTATAACTGCCCCTCCACTCTCTCTCTCTCTCTCTCTCTCTCTCCCGAATCCATGACGGCGTTTTAGGCATTTCCGAGGGCCTTTTCGTCAATTCCTTCAAAACCCCGCCAGAGGTTGGTCTCACTTCCAGTTTGAAAAAGCAAAGGACGCGAGAGCTCTCTGCTCTCTTGAATTTCCCAAAATGCTCCTCTATTCCCTTTCTTCCCTCCTCCTTCCCATTCTCTTCTCCGTCCTTCTGCTCCCTAGAGCTCTCCCATCTCCCCAACAACCCGAAACCAGATCTGACGTCTTCCAATCCGACACCGTTTCGGAAGGTGAAAGAACAGCCGTCGGACCTTCTCCGCATCTCAACCGCTTGAAATCTCCTCTCGCTCCGGGGCTCTTCGTCTTCGGAGACTCCACCGTGGACTGCGGCACGAACAATTTCCTTGGGACGCTCGCCCGTGCCGATCTTTTGCCTTACGGGAGGGATTTCGACACGCACGAGCCAACGGGAAGGTTCTGTAATGGACGGATCCCCGTAGATTATATCGGTACGCTAAGATTTATTTATTATTATTATTTTTTTTTTTGAGAATTTTGGTAATCATGTTTTGATTTTCTTGAACGGACAATTCATGATGAGGCGGATTCGGGCTGTTGAAGTGAATTTCAGAGATCTTTGATATTTTCTTGTTTCTTTAATCTTTCTTTGGGCAGATTTCCAGATATCAGTGGTTAGTAATTTATTGTAGGACGTATGATATAATGATCAATCTATAGAGGTGGGGCCCACGTTTTGGTGATTCGGACCATTCATCTGGTGGGCCATGATTGAAGCTGTTGCACATGAGTTGTGGCTATATTTTTATTTTCTAATAATCAATTTACAGACCTAAAAAGGATGCTGTGGGGGTATTTTTGCACTATCCGTCCGTAGCAGGGCCCACTAGACGAACGGTCTGGATCACTGAAAGGAGTGCCGCACCTGTACAAAATGTTGCCACGAACTTGGTTTAATCAGAGCATTGTATAATTTCCCTCTTTGATTTAGAGGCTATCTCATCATGCATTGCTTCAATAATCAGAGAGGTGGCACCTGGTCTGTGATCTGGACTGGTTATCTAGCTGGATTTATTGTTGATCAGCCATTTTCTGAAAATCTAATGAATCAGACGATCCTGAATGTCCATACCATATCAGTGGAAGTGGCCACTGGCTGAGCGGTTCGGATCCCATATACATGGCGGCCATGAGTATGATTCTACATCCAGGATGCAAAATCCTAGTTCCCTTTTTGATGATCTAGGAACCCCATTGTCTTTGTTTATTAGCGCTTTGATCTTGTTTAACTAATATCAGCAGCAGCATAATGGATGGATAAAAGCCCTTTGATCAGACAGGATTACCTAGTTGATTTGATTATTGGGCTTTAATCTATCCATACAGTGGCCCTCTAGATGAACAGATATTGATGACCGCATGTATGATTCAAGTTGGGGTAAAACCCCTCTGATCAGTGGTTTGATCTTGTGGAAGTAAATTGTACTTGCAGCATTACATCTGGGGCTCCCATTCGTGCCTGCATTCCTCGGACAGAGCGGTAGTGTGAAAGACATGAGTCAAGGAGTGAATTACGCTTCTGCAGGTGCTGGAGTTCTCTTCTCGAGCGGATCAGATCTGGTAGGTTTGTTTCTTGAATTTTCCTTGTTAGGGTATTATGATGATTTAAATGGTCTAGAGACCTATATCTACATGTGAAAAGAGGCCGAATCGAATACAATGCTCTCTACCCCAAGCTTAACCTACAAAATGCATCCATGTTCATCTAAGTGCATCTGCAAGTGCACTTAAGCATGTCTAAGTGCATTGCACTTAGATGCACACCTGGATTCAATTTGTACGTCAAGCTTAATGTACGAAGCTTTGTATTCGATCCAGGCTGATATGAAAGATTTGAGGAAACACCAATTCATCTTTGATAGCTGTTGACATACAAGTATAACTCCATACATAACTTCCACAAGCCGTAGTTAGAACAGTGGTGTTTACAGAGAAAGAGGAAGCTACCATTGCATCCCATCTCCTCTTCGATTGAAACGTTCATAGACAATCTCAGGGATCAAACAGTTTGGGAGAACTCCATCAATTGACTATTTCATTACTGGATCAGTTATAGGGAGAACATCATTGCATATGTAAAGATTCTTGGCCATGATTTCTTCAGGGACAGCACATCTCCCTAACACAGCAGATTCAGCAAGCAATGGATACCTTCCAGCAGTTTGTGTTGAGCATGGGAGAAGAGGCAGCAAACGATATGATCTCAAAGTCGGTCTTCTATTTTTCTATTGGAAGCAACGATTATATACACTACTATCTGCCTAACGTTTCAAGAGTGCAGTCTCTTTACCTGCCATGGGAATTCAACCAGCTCTTAGCAGCCGCAATAAAGCAGGAATTGAAGGTACTGTCTTAAATTTCTACGCCGTTCTAGTTATTTTGGTTAATATGGGTGTTTGTTTTTACCATCCGTTTTGGCTGTTTTGGTTAATAGAGGTGTTTGTTTTTAATCGTATCTGCCAATGTGGTAGTTTGTTGAACTCCACTTATGAACAGAAAATCCAATGAGAGTCCGGTGTCTCTCAACAGTCTGCATACAGTGTGTATCCCAATATTTTAATGTTTGAAAACAGCAGATATATATATATATATATAAATATATAATATAAATAAAATTGCTGAACCCCTAAATCTACAATACATTAATTATAGATCTTTTGCTCATCTTCATCCCAAAGACTAAGGCCTGTTTGGTAGACTGGTAAAGTTGAGTTCATCTCATTTTAGTTAACAGTAATTATATATTAGAGATCTTGTTGTTAATTAAATTGAGATGAACTCATTTTTAGGTGTCTACCAAACAAGGCCTGTGAGTTTGATAGGGTTTCTTTTGGGTTCCATGACTATAGAGCCTTAGCAAAGTTGAAAAGTTGGTAGTATGTGTAGCAGACTGACTGTTTTGCCCCTACAATTATTCAACAACATGCAATGGCAACCATTCCTGCTGAAAAAAATAAGAGGGAAATCAGTTTATGTTCCTGGAGGTGCATGTGGGGCTACCATTACCTGCTTCATTTAAGCTCTGGAAGACTGCAACTTATTTTTCATATGGAACCATGAATGATTGACTACGTAACATAGGGCTTACGTCGGTGTTGTACATGGACATAAGGCTTCAAACCTACAAGGGACCCTGGAAAACCCCATATGCCAACACAGCCGTATGTGTGCAAAAATTATACATGTAAAACCCCATACGTCAAACACTTGTGTCTGAAGTTATATATGAAGTTCAGTTCATAGCACAGAAGAACGTTTCTACACAGCTTAAGATGCATCAAAACTACTCTAATGTTTATATGGACTGCTACAATACAAGAATAAATGAGTTGGCATGTGGCATTTTTTTAGGGCTTGTTTGGGAGCTCAGAAAGTATTTGAGTGGAAAATACTTTCCAAGAAAATGACATTTTCCCCTGACTGGGAGGTTACTTTTGGTGGAAGATTGTGTTTTCATAGAAAAAGTCCTATAAGATTTCCCCAGTCCAAGAAAATGCTTTTTTTTTTTCCCTCTTCAAATACTTTCTAGGAAAAGAACTTTCAAAGGAAATGCCACTCTCTCCCCTTTTATTTTCCAAGCTCCCAAAAATGGATTGTGCTTGTTACATAGACTACTGCCTCTCACCTTGCTTGATGCTTGTCACCATGCCTGCTGAAAGTTGTACATGAGAATTTCATATCCTTACATGACCGTGATGGTTTGTGCAGAACTTGTACAATGCTAATGTCCGGAGAGTGGTGGTCATGGGGATGGCACCTCTCGGTTGCACTCCTCACTACTTATGGGAATATAATAGCCAGGACGGGCACTGTGTAGAAGAGATAAATGACATGGTGATAGAGTTCAACTTTGCCATGCGGTATGTGATTGATGAGCTCCGTTGGGAGCTCCCTGATGCCAAGGTCACCTTCTGCGATGTGTTTGAAGGTTCCATGGATATACTCAGAAATTACCAGCGTTATGGTGAGATAAGTATGTTTCTGTCCTTATCAGTATCTGCCGCTCACGAACTAAGCATTACAATCCCATGCAGGTTTTGAGACTGTCACCGATGCTTGCTGCGGGTTAGGTCGATATGGAGGTTTGATCATGTGCATATCACCAGAAATGGCGTGCGTTAATGCCTCGAACCACGTCTGGTGGGACCAGTTTCATCCAACTGATGCAGTTAATGCTATCATTGCAGACAATGCGTGGTCTGGTCTGCATGCAGACGTTTGTTATCCCTTGAACTTGCGGGACATGGTACCATAGATGGTATGAGCCAGTCGTGGATGTCAGATACAATCATCGCCTGAAAACCCAGGGAAGCGAACTTGGGTCAGGCAATGGTACACACGCAGTTGCAGGTGTGTGACAAGCCACATTTTCTCCACAAGAAGTTTTTTACAAAACCATTTCTTGAAGTTTCATGGTAGTATTGTATATTTGCAGCAGCAGTTTTGGCTTATGTTGCTTTGCCGCTTGTTATGGTTGATGGTGTTTGTCCACAAAGTCATATACATCAATATGTAGTGTTGTTCTGTTTCTCCAATCTGTTTTTTCATTTTTCCCCTCTTGCAATTTATACAAGTCATCATAAAACTATGATAATCTAGCAGCTGGAGCTCTACTTTGGGGTGTTTCTGCAAGAAAGAGAACTGCACGTTGTAAGTGATTTTCTGTATCTTTAAGCCTTTTATTTCTTGTTATCATAGAGATCAGGTTGATCATAGGTGTAGACAGAATCAGGCTCGTTTGAGCTCGCATTGCTGTTCGAGTTTGTATGCTAGTCATTGATATCTGCATCTTCAGCTTCTGATCTCAACTCAAAGCTTGGAAATGCAGTAGTAATGTCCCTGCAAAATGAATAAGAAGATGGTTACCAAGGTGCAGTATTCACACAGTACATATGCTTATAAATGAAGTATCGGATACGGGTAAAATGTTGATTCAACGCTAATTCATATAAAGCATGCCACCGTGTCATTTTTCATGTACCACCATGGTCCTAAACATCATTTTTTGGGCGATCTTTTGGCTGCATCCTACCTATCCATGTCACAAGATCAATGTTCTGATTGGCCTTGTGTATGGTCAGGATGTGGGAGATGAGCAAGCCTCAATCTCCCTAGCTTTCCTCAACGTGAAATTGCAGGAAGAACAGAGAAATAAAAACACCCGTAGTCATTCTACAACTAAGATGAAATACTAAAATTGACCTAGGGTAGAAATGTTTTCTGCTATTGTATCAAACATTTAAATTTTCTTTGTACATCTGGAAAATAAATGCCTGACGTTGCATGATTTATGTATAAAAACCATTATTAAAAGACTCAGGGACACAGATTGACATTGGGCCCTGAGTCGAGTTGCGAGTTTCCCAAGTTTAGGCCAACTCTACTCACCTGTGTTGGGGTAACTCGTGGTGTCACCAGATTGGGTCCCACTGAGTCCGAGCTGACTTGTCAGATTCGCAGCCAACTCAGACAAGTCTTAAAACCATGATAAAAACTAGTTCCATATAACAGTACAAAGTTGTCATTATCTGTATGTACCATGTTGAGAAAACTCATGAACAGAGAAGCAGTAAATGCTTACTTTAGATATGGAATCGTCATATTCCTCATTAAAGATGGATTCTGGGCCACGAATTCCTTCCATTCGTCCTCATCAATCTTCCCATCACCTTTTTTGTCTGCTTCGGCAAATGTCTGGGACAGAGGAGGTGCACTCAAGTTAAACAAATCAGGTTAAAATTAAGGTAAGTAGCAGAGCTACATCAATCAATTAAGCATTAGATTCTGAAGTCCCTTAACACGACTATCTGTGTAACATACACAAGGAGGCGTGTTAGCCATCAGTCTCGGTCATCCTCATCAGTACCTTATTGATAATTGCTTCAACAATGTCATCTGAAAGGCTAATGTCCGATTCGTTTAGAAGTGCCTTTAGCATCTCCCTGACCTTTCACAGAAGAATTTCACAAAGAACAAACAGTTTCGGTCAGCTTTGTTTTTTAGAAAATTAATTCAGAAATCCTTTTGTAATTCATGGTAATACAGCTAGCAGTGAAAAAACAGAATCAAATTCTAAAAGAACTCATTGGTCTACTCAACCCGGGTCGCTATCAATGTGAACTTTTTTATGTTGACGTTTCGTGGTGAAAGAAACCGTTCCAAAAGAATCAGTATCGCTTGACCACTTTGTAATCATGTGTGGAATTGCAGTCAGTTGCTAAAAGCTAAGTGGCGTATGCAACTCCTGAATTACTTTGCAATTACTTTCAAGAGCCGTCAGAAAACATGCAAAGGGGACTGTTCTAATGGAATTGGATTCTCAGTTTTACCTCTTCCCATTCTATGTAACCAGTCTGCCTTATATCAAACAATCGGAATGTGACTGCAACATCATTGCAATGTGTTAGAAGACGAAAACATGCACATCTGTGCTTGGATGCATGCACAAATAAACACACGTAGATAAATATATAAGAACACGTACATGCTGATAAGAAAATACATGTGTGTGTGTGTGTGTGTGTGTGTGTGGATATAATTGGAGATGGGGAAGTGTTTGTTACAGGCAACTTTGTCTGCTTCAGCAGAATTTGGATGGAAAACGCTCAATGATCGGACAAACTCTCCAAATTCAATCACCCCGTCATGTTTATCGTCGAACAAATCAAATATCTATTGAAACAAAAGCAGATCAAATCAACATTATCCCCAAAAAAGAAAAGTAGAAATTTACAATGCTGGGCCTCTGTTCACTTGTAATTATAGCCACATTTTTTCCAAAAGTTCAGAATTCATATCCTAATCCTAACCCTGTCAGCAAAGAGGTTTTGCTTCTTCCTATTCCTGAAAAGTCCAAGCTGAAATTCTTCCTGCAAACCAAAACCCAATTCATAACAAACATCAAACGGCTATCTACATGCATCCCTCCACACACACACACACACACACACACACCAAGTTTGCCACCTTGTTTAGAAGTTGTGGCATCTCATCTACTGCACGTATGGCATATATTCAAATCAATCGAGACCATCCAACTGCAGGGCCCACTAGAGTTTACTGTGGTCCAAAAATCACACCGATTGAACGATCCTAACCATCCCATTGGTGGCCATTGAATGAGTGATTAAAATACAATGACCAGCAGCCTAAATTCAGGAACCGAACTCAGATGGTTAATTAAGATTGTTTGATCTTTGTGGATTCCAGGATGGGCTCCATCCAGAGTGGAACTGATGATGTGCATAATCCAGATGGGTGTATATGTATGGCAAGGGTACCATGGATGAGACATGACCAACTTCAAAGATGGTTTCAACCATCACAATAATCTAGCCCAAATTTCATGTATTTATCTGTTGATAACACTGTAGGAAGAGTTGGATAAAGAGAGGAGAAATTTACTTTGCTAATAAGCCCATCATCGGTAAGTGAACTACTTAATTTCCTGAACAGCTCATACAAACCTTCCACTTCCTTCACACTGACTGAAAATAAGAACAAAAACAGCAACGATGAAGAAGAAAACGTGACCGCGAAAGAGGTAATTCTACGGAAAATTTATTAGAACACATGTACATATATCCACACACGCACATATGTACACATGTTCACATATGCCTCAATGGAGGGACCGACCTTTCCAACGGCTATGATGTCCTAGTACCTGATGTGAGGACCAGATGGATTTTTACTCGGGGTGATCTTCATGGCGGGGCCGATATTTTGGATGGCACGCCATGACAGGTTGGCAGATGTGAGCAATGTGGATGGTTGCTTTTTCATTGATTCATTACTCGTGTATGAATAACAAACCATCATCATCAGATCATTTCTTCCGGCAATTAAGTTGGATGTGAGTGAATGTATGTATATATCTATGCGTCTATGGATGGATGCATATGAGAGAGAGAGAGAGAGAGAGAGAGAGAGAGAGCTTACAACATGTGTGAGCTGCAAGAAGAGCAGGGTCTTCGTTTTGGGATGGTTTCTTTGACCAATTGCAGCCCATCAAATGCAGAAAAATGAAGAGGCAGAAAAATGTCTTAAAAAAAAAAAAAAAAAACAAAAGGTATTATGATCTGATCTTCGGAAAAAGAAGTGATTTGAATGTGCAGAAGAAACAGAGGTTTTACGAAAGAAGAGGTGCAGCAGTTTCCCACTCTTTTCTTGTTTTCTGTCTCTCTTTTAAGGCGGTTGGGGTTTCTTTATTACTATCTCTACTGTATAAAACGCGAGCAGCGTTTGGACACTTTTACCCCGGCAGTTAAATCTCCGCAGGGAAAGACATTCAGATATAAAAATTTAATATATAAAAATAAAATAAAAATAAAAAACCACGAGTAACCAACGTAAGGATGTTTCGGAAACCCACTTTTAAATTATGGCTACGGATGTTTCGGTAACTAGGGCCGACAGTC
The DNA here is from genome assembly GCA_021015155.1 of Magnolia officinalis. NCBI lineage: Eukaryota > Viridiplantae > Streptophyta > Magnoliopsida > Magnoliales > Magnoliaceae > Magnolia > Magnolia officinalis. Next base: position 24,952 of record JAJHSJ010000807.1, on the reverse strand, counting down.
GGGCTAAGTGGGTCAGGTTGGTGCTCAACCCTAGCCCAACCCAAGGTTCTTGTACCTCAACCCAACCCAACCCAACCTCGGGTTGGGAATTCTCAACCCAAGCCCAACCCAAGCAAGTTCGGTTAGGTGGATATATGCTAATATTTTAATGATTACATTAGTTTATTATATTTTAATACATGTCTTATTTTTTACATTTATAATTTTAATAATTATATATGTAGTTATTTATCATAAAGAACTTCATTTATTCTAAACAAACAAGCTAAAATATAGGACAATTACTCATTTAAAAGTTGTGTTGTGTAGCACATAATCTACTCGAGAGAGAAAAATCCAACATTTCTTGTTAGCATGAGTCATCAAAAATGATGTGGACCAATGAAACCCGACAACATCGGAATTTCCTATGTCTTCTACACATACTATCCACACTCAATTATAATTTATAAGTAACTTATATATTGATCAGGTTTGGGTTGGGTCGGGCAACCCAAGACCTCAACTCAAGCCCGACCCAAGATTTATCGGGTTGGTGTTTGTATAACCCAAGCCTGAGATCAGACTTGATACATCTTGCCCAAGCCCAACCTAATGTCAGGTCGGTCACGAGTCGATCTGGTTCAACCCGCCCAACTTTCATCCCTATTGGGAACCATAAAATGTAAGCATTCCAACGGTTTTGGATTTCACCCCCAAAAAATTGGACGCATTAATTGCTTAATGACCCAGGTAGGGTGTATGTGGGGCCCACCATGATGTATGGGTTTTATCTATGCTGTACATCTATCTTTTCAGATTAGTTTAGGGAATAAGTCTAAAAATTAGGCAAGTCCAATGCTCAAGTGGACTACAACACTGGAAGTAATGGGGATAATGAAACTCAAATGTTGAAACCTTCCTAGAGGCCAACGAGATGTTTATTTGTCATCCATCCTGTTTATAAGGTTATATAGACCCTATATGAAAGGAAAACACAAATATCAGATTGATCCAAAACTTCTGTCACTCATATAAGTTTTTAATGGGTCCAGTTGAGCCTTGGATCTGCATCATTTTTTAGTTCATATCTTAAAATGATATGGAAAAATAGCCCGACTGCCTAGATAAAACCCATACATCATGGTGGGCCCTGACTGGACGAATCATGTCAAGGCGGAAGCAGGACACAATGAGCATCCGAAAAAACCTAGCAATGGCTTAAATTTTAGTGGCAAAGAGCCATTTGCTTAATGTGAGGAGCCTACTCTCCTCTTAATTGTGTGTGGCCCACATTACTTGGGAGAGGTGCAACAAAGGTTATACGGGCCCACCAAAATCGACTTATGAAATCTACTACCTACATCTATTACATCACCTCATGTCACGACTTAACCTTGAAAACTAAGTGGGTTTAATACTTGAGCGGGCCAAACAAAAATAAAAAACAATCGGGTATGTATTGTCAACCATTGAAAACATCTTTCTTTTGAATCTGGATCCTCTGTTGCCACAAATAGTAATCATATATTTTCATGTATTGTGACTAGTCCACATCATCACTCACGTTGTCAAGACTACTGTATTAAATGCAGTATATGATATTGTGGTCCAATTACATTACTATAAATGAAAATTTTCTGTTTATGGTAAGTAGAGGATCCAAACTCCTTTTCTATGTAGCATGTAACTTCACTCTTTTCCTTCTTCCTTTCCCATCTTCTCCATCAGTGCTTTCCCTCCACATATGCCGCACATGCCACACATCCTAATATAAGGGGCAAGGTACGTTGACGCTCTTAATGTGCCAGGATGCACATGGTAATGGACAGTCAAATCATCAATTTGCACTGTTCATGGGATTGTCCCACCTTTCATGGCCCACCATGAAAAGCTCAAATATCATCCTCTCCTTTTGTAGCCCTTGGTTCTCCGAGGGCTGCTGATGGTCATAGTCATGTAATAACCTGACCTTTTATTCCTAATTATCCAATTTTTTACAGCGTCCATTTGATTCCTATTTATCAATTCTACTCAAATTGACAGCTATAAAAGCAATAGAGAATGTCCCAAAAAGAACATGAAAGCAATAAGAAATGATTTAACTGAGGACACAACCCTTGACAGAATGGAATGGTTAGACCGGATTTGTCCGAACCCAAGTAATTAAGATAAGGCGTAGGCTTGGATGGAATAATTACTTCAATGGGTGTGGACTTTTCCCAACACATATCCATGACTTGGAAAAGTTCTAACCCTAGAATATGTGACCAATTAATGGATGGTCACCAAAGAAAACATAGCAACGGTTCACATTCATTATACTGAGAGAGAGAGAGAGAGAGAGAGAGAGAGAGAGAGAATTTCAGTACAACTAGCAAAGGACTAGGTGCATCTAAGCATAGGATCGGGTTCTTATATGGTGATGAAAGGATGGGGTGCATCCAAGAATTTCAGTAGGCAACCGCAACCCCAACTCCATTTGAGTAAAAACACGTTCCTTCACGCGTGTACAATGCAGTTAATGCACACGCCACCACGTATACCAGTCCGGCCGACTTCTGCAATATCCAAGCCATCCATCAAAGGATACCACTACAAAATTCCCTGTATAAGGAATAGGTCAGTCTATTTATCCAGGTGTGCAAGAATTAGTTGAAGTTTTTCTAATCCGTCGATTTGTATCAAATGTCATGGCACGCATACTCAATGGAACACCTTTACCTTTGGGCAGTGAAATCTAAACGAGGATGTCCACCTGATGGATGGCTTGGATATTCCACCTGTCTGTCACGCTGGCATTCGTTGTGGCGTGTGCATTAGCTGTCTGATTTATACATGCATGCAAATGTACTCAGAAAAGATACCGCTTCAAATATTTGCCGACACTATCCAAACCATTCTGCATAATTCCATGTGTCACTTGTACCGAAATATTGTTAGTGCAACTCAGTAACCTAGTCGTGAGTGACTCAGCAATCAAGTGCTCATCACAACCGGTTGTAGATCTGACATAGCGTGCTCCTGATGGACCGATTGGATTTGCAATATAAAAAATGTTGGCCCCACATAAAACAGTTGTTTGTGTTGTGATTGCGCCACATCATCGTAACAGAGTATTAACAACCTCAATGATGACGTGGACCAATGTCATTGCGCCACATCATCGTAACAGAGTATTAACAACCTCAATGATGACGTGGACCAATGTCATTGCGAATCTACGATGTGTCCCAATCACAAGTAGAGGTGGGCATCGAGTAGAGTCAGACCGGATTGGGTCCAACTCGACTCGATCTGATTTTTCAAGAACCTAACTCGTATTTGATCTGATTTTTCAAGAACCTAACTCGAACTTGATCCCATCGAGACCGAGTCTAGCCGGGCTGACTCGATCTGATCCGAATCCTTGCCGGCCTGTCCCGAACTGAGTCTAACTCGGTCTGGTAAATTGAATCAAGTTGAGTCTAGGGAGAGAGATAGAGATAAAGGAAGAGAGAAAGAAAGAGATGTGGGAAACTGGGAGAGAAATAAGGAGAGAAAGGAGGAGAGAAGGAAGGAGAGGAGAGAAAGAGGAAGAGAAAAGGAGGAGAGATGGGTGGGTGCGACGCCTCCTTCAAGTAGAGAAAGAGGGATTAGGGTTCTTCGAATTTCGAATCGGATCGATCCGGATTGACCACGATCCAAACTCAATTCAATGTATGATCAGATTTGAGTGGTCCTACTCGATTCGCACCAATTCAAGCCTTCGGATCAGGTCGGATTCACCGAATCGGGTCAAATTCTTCCTAGCGATATACCTGATGAACAGATTGGATTTGACATGTAAAATATGTTGGTCCCATGTAAAATAGTTGTTGATAGCGCCACATCGTAACAGAGTATTAATAACTTCAATGATGACGTGGACCAATGTCATTACAATGTGCACCAATCACAAAGCAGGGAAACAAATTTTTTAAAATAAAAATAAATAAATAAAAACAACTATTTGTGGCTAGCAGAGGATCCGGATTCATCCTCTCTACATAGAGAGAGTTATGCTCACCTGCATGCATTCTTACGTATCCACTCATGCATACTTTTACACACATGTCATGGGCACAAAATCCAAACCGTCTATGTGATGTGGATCACCATGATACCCCAAATGCCTAACTTTTAGCTTGATTGAAAACTCTCACGGGCCATTAAAAAATGCCCGTCAACCTAATAATTAAAATAAAAATAAAATTAGGTAATGGTTCATGATTACATCTAAGCTGGTAAGTGGTACCTATAGGTTGGATGGTTTATTTTGAATTATAAGTATGCATTCAATCGGTAATTTCTAACTGGGAAGTTGATTGCCTGTGACCCCTGTGTGGGGCCAAAGACATGTCCATGACAAATCCACTCCGTCCATCTGTTTTTCAAGATCACGGTAGGACAGAAATCTAAACATCAGGCAGATTCAAAACTCATGTGGGCCATACCATACGAAATAGTGGGGATTGAACGCCTGTGGTGACGGAAGTTTTGTATCAGCATAATATTTGTTTCTACAGTTTATCTGAGTGATAATAACCTTATGAACGGTTTTGATGGCATATAAACATCATTGTCAGCACTAGTAAGGTTTCAACAGTGGACATTTCCATGCTCACTGTTTCGTTTGGTATGGCCCACCTGAGATTTGGATCTGCTTGATTTTTATCCTATTGTCGTATTGTGGTCTTTCAAAACAAATGGACGTGGTGGATTTGTCACGAACACATCTATGGACCCACACAGCTGTGCCCGGGGTCACAGTCAATCGCTTCCGAAAAACAGGCCTTTTGCCAGTGAAATTTGAGCCGTTTTACAGGAACGCCATATATTTCCAAGTTACAAAAATACCCTCATCATATTTTGCTAAAATTCCTTTTATGTCCTTAATTTTTAAGGTTCACCGAGAACTATTTGTGAGGGTAAAAGTGTCCAGATGTTAGTCCGGTCATTTAAATTATATGTTTGGTATATTTGTTGGTATAACTGGAATAAATCTTAGTTCTAACGTCTCTATGGTGGGAACCCAATTCGGTGAGGCTGGGAAAACACGAGTTCGCTGAGGCCCTGATATGGAGGGCTCCCAACGCTCTAGCCACATATGTGACGTCCAACATCGAACCAATTCTAAGGACGCAGGAACTTCCTGACAAGGGAAGCTAGGTGGGCCCACCAAGATGTTTGTGAGAAATGAGATCATATTACTGACATGGACCAAAAATGAGGTAGATCCAAAACTTAAGTGAGCCGCACCACCAGAAAATGCCGGTAGTAAAATGCCCACCGTTGAAACCTCCCTAGGTCTATAGGGATGTTTATATGCCATCCTTACTGTTCATAAGGTCATTCTTTTTAGGATGAACTGAAAACACAAATGTTAGCTTGATCCAAAACTTCCATGACTCCACAAATATTTCTAAGTGGACATTCAATCCTTATTGTCATGCAGCCTAATATTTTAGGCCCATATCCTAACATGGTCTAGATGAACGGACGGACAGATTGGATTTCTCACAAACATTACGGTGGCCCTACCTAGCATCCTTTGTCATAGGCAATGGACCTCAGCTTTCAAACATGCTTTGTATGACTTATATTTGATAGCAGCATGTGGCTCAATCAAATCTTGTCTCCAGATTAGAATATCTTAACGCTTACGTTAACGTAGGGTAGGGTAGGGTAGGGTTGATAAGATAAACTGAGAGTTTGCAGTGCGGGAAAAAAAAAAGAAAAAGAAAAAGGAAGAGACCGTGGGGTGAAATATAAACCATTTGATCAATGGTTTTTAAATGGTCGGTCAAGATAATTTACACAAAAATGCATCCGACTAACTATTTCATTCATTTATTTGTTAGGGCCAATCATGGTTTGCTTACGATTCTAACCAATTAATCCGTTTACTCAATGATAACCCTCCCATGGAAAAATAGATGGCTGAGAAAGTAAGGGCAGATCAAAGATGGATTGGATCAGCCATTTAAAATGGACTTAATTGACAGTTCAGATCAATCAAATGAAATGTCTAAGTGAACTGACACAACTAGGAGCACCATAACTTATAGTTCATTAAAAGCACTGGATCATTTCTCTTGAAACTTTTTAAGTATTATAGATTGTTGATGGACGACTTTTTTAAAATTGGAAGTGTCCAAATTGATTATCGATGACAGCTCTTACTTTATTTTATTCTTAAATTCTTCTCATGTTTTTTAAATCTAAGATGCTTAAGACCGTATGCTTGTGGAGCATTAATTGTACAAAGACCCATTTATACTTTTTAGACCTGACCCACATCCAATCTGTTTTGCAAATGGTTAGGTTCAGATCCTTTATTCTAGACCTGACCTATTTAATAAACAAATCAGCTTCCTCTGACTTAGATCCAACTCAGATTTAATGAGCTGGGTGTGGCCGAAAACACAAACCCAAGTATTGGGCCGGGTCTATATCTCCTGGTTCATGCAACACATGCGAAAATTCTATCAGGCTAGCATGTTGTTTGTGTGACATCCACTCCGTCCATCAGGTATGCTCCTTGAAGCTAGGCTCTGTGGCAAAACATCACCCTGACACACACGGGTGGACCCACCATGATTTATATATTTCATCAAAACCGTTCATTAAGTACGCATCACTAGAATGAAGTGGACATACAAAAATCAGCCTGATTCAAAACTTAGGTAGACCCCACCAAGTAAACTTAGAGGTCTTCAGTACAATTTTATAATAATTTCATTGGCATGGTCCTCAATGAGTTTTTTTTTTTTTTCTTTTTCGTTTTTTTTTTTTTTTTTTTTAAATCAAGCTGATCTTTTGTTGATATGGTGAATATAATGGTTCTCACCTGATGGAGGGGGTGAATTTTCCATATACACCATGATGAGCCCCATACAAGTAAGGTGTTTTGTGCACTGTATAAAACAAGTGTAGTAGATGACGTTCGTTCCCATAATATAAGCTCACTTGCAATTATTAAATAATTGAACGGTAGTATGGCTTAAAATGGACTAAGTGGGTCATGAGATGGCAGCATGCATTCTTCAATGTTCTTTGACAGCAAAATCACTGAGTCAGCTCAGTAGAACTTAGCATGGGTCTAGCATGAACTTTGATGAGAATAAAGGTCAATTTAGTTATTCCTTATTACATGGCCATCATTGGCTTGTGAACACTCACCAGGCAACATTCTATAAAAAATCATCATTTCAATGAAGGACGGATTCTTTTTCTGATTCAGGGTTTTATTTATTTATTTATTCAATTATTTCTAATTTTGCATGATTTTCTTAACATCAGCCCCATTTAATGGACACCTAAAAAATAAATTCATCTCATTTTAATTAGGAGTAATTTTTATTAAAAATCTTGATCTCTAAGAATCTCTAATGCAAATAAGTTCATGTTAAAGTAATTATTTATTAGAGATCAAGACTCTTAGTACATGATTATTGGTAACCCTACTGTGGCCTGACATGAACTTAGTGTCCATGATGAGGGCCATCAATCAATGGCTTGGATATCCCTAACATGGCCCACACAAATGGGGGCCATTCAATTTCTCATGCAACACTTTTTTTTTTCCCAGCCAACATATCACTTGCATAGAACACCGTCTTTCACATATAACATTTCCTCTCCAACCAACATGTTACGTGGTAACAGCCCAGATGGGTGACCTCATAGGATCTGATGCTTTCTACATGATTTTAGAACTTCACAAAACTAAGGATGGCCAGTCTGTCCAAAAATCCACCTAAATACTATGAGAGTGGAAATGAACAAATAAACCCTTCGATCCTGCTATTAGGATGACCATTGTACACAATCAACAGTTTTGATCATCTTAATCGAATATTCTCTCTCGTAATTCATAAATATAAAGCTAAAAAGAGTCATGGAGGGGGCATCCAAACCACTCATGAGGCAATCCCTATCATGTCGCTGCCCTGGCCCACAAATCAGGCCTATCCACCGATCAGGTTTCATGGATGTATAAAGCTTCTTAACCAAGCTAACCAAATGAAATAAATTCAGTAACAGGTACAAGGTATGTCACATCCAATCCACTCATCAGGCAGGATCCACCATGTAGATGACCCGATCCAAAAATCAGGCTAGTCTGCTCATCAAGTGGTCCTGCCCCTTTATTAGATATGACACGTCGAACCCCTAGTGAGTGGACCAGTCTGATTCATGGACCATGTCAGTAACAAGGTGAGAGCCTGGATTGCTTTTTTTTTTTAATTATTTATTTATTTATTTATTTATTTTAAGTTTGAGAGCCTGGATACCTTCCAGGGTAATCCACTTAAATACTTGAAGCTGCAAAAACATTATCATTTAACAATATCTGAATTTGATCGTGAAAATCTACAACCCATTATACACATTTAAATCATCTGCTCAATGAAAACAACACGAAAATTTTAACATGGAAATTATGTTTTGCATAGGCATGAAAACAGAAATGTTGTCCCACATATACAGTTAAAAGTCTTATATACATTTAGCTTTATCTTCTCTGCATTGAAAAAAAAAAAAAACAAAAAAACATCATGAACTGAAGATAGTAAATACATGTCATCTGTGAGAAACCAAGATGGTTTTCAAGCTCAGATTTGGAGGTATTTCTAACAACTTCACGTTGCATTTTATATTTCTAACGACTTCGCATTTGCATTTTATATATAAAAGAAACGGTGCGATTATCTTCATACCTTTCGCACTGCCATAGAAAACGCAAGAATGGAAAAGTAACCATAGAGGACATTGATCGAGGCCCTTTTATTTTCAGGATGAGAACAGCAGCACGATCCATGTATTTAGGATGTCATATCTGCATCTTCGACTTCGGAGTTCAACACAAAGCTGGGAAATGCGATTGTTATGTCCCTGAAAAATGTAATTCCAAGTCGCATTTGTAATTGAATTGCCATGGACCAATAAATGCAAAGAGGGGCTAAAGTACGCACTACATTCATCACTATTTCTCAAAATGTTCATGACTAATGGCATACGCACATGACAATTCAAACAATCAAACCTGTTGAGGATGGATCATAGCCCAAAAATCAGACTGAATGGGCAATCTCAACCATCTGATTTCCCATTGCTTTTGCACTGGTGAGCAATTTATTTAGCAGTCCCCACCAATTGGACGGTCAGGGGTATTCAATCACAGTGCAATTTTCAGGTTATGCTCCATCAAAAATGGACTATGCAGCTTGGATAGTCTCGATTGACATACATGTATGCCGCATGTAAAATGGACTTGAGTCATAGGCTAATCCCTGAAAAGATATGCACTCTGCTTTTTAGGTTGTAAGCACAACTATCAATGTGGATCTTTCTAATTGTCAACTATAAATTAATAATTTAGAGCAGGTTACTTTCATGTAATTGAACTTCGAAATTTCTCCCATGGACAATTCTCTCACTTCGAAAATCCTTGATGAGCTATTAGAGCCCGGATATCCATGTAGAATATAATGCAAGGGCATTTTCACACCGGGCTCGAGTGGAGTTGCCTGTAGGATGTAGGGGCACACTCGGGGTGGGCGGCCCGTGTGAAGCGGGCCCCACCCGTGTAAGGCAGGTGGCTCGTGTGAGGTGGTACCCATGTGATGTGGGACCCACGAGGGGGGTTCGACCGAGGTCCTTAACCATGCGATATGAGGCATGGGCTATGAGATAAAGGGATTGATTTGCCATGCTCTAACAATTTGAGCTTTTAGAGCAAGTGGTTGATTGTCCCGCATCAAAGTGGATATAGAGGGGGATGCTTAAGGAAGGGCAATTTTCACACTGGGCTTGAGTGGGGTTCCCTGTGGGATGCAAGGGCATACTCAGGGTGGGCGGCTTGTGTGAGGCGGGTGGCCCATGTGATGTGGGTCCCACGAAGCAAGTGGTTAATTGTCCTGTATCAGAACAACTCACTTTAAATATGGAAGAGTCATATTCTTTATCAAAGATGGATTTCGTGCCACGAATTCCTTCCACTCATCTGGATCTATTTTCCCATCGCCTTTTGAATCCGCCTCATTGAACGTCTGTAAAAATAAAGAAATATGAACCATTAAGCCAAAAGAAATTTTAATAGTACAAATTTCATTGAAGCAAAAGGTTGTCAAATGAGAGGGCTAGTTTCAAACCTTGCCAACAATTGTTTCAACAACATCATCGGAAAGGCTAAGATCAGATTCATTCAGAAGGGCCAACACCATCTCTTTCAACTATGTGTAAACACAATTGCAAATAATAGATTCTAGATAATCAGTCTCAGATCATGAAATGTTAAAAGAGATGTTCATATTCAATGCACCTGACAAACAATAAATATCTCAAAAAGTTGCAAAGGGTGAATTTGGTGTTGTAACTTTATTGTATGGATTATTATGCCTAGAATGGTAGTTAGAAAATTCCTTGTAGATGTAAGACATTTTAGTGTTTTTTTGTTTTTTATAAATTCTAGATAATCAGTCTCAGATTGTGAAATGTTAAAAGAGAAGTTCATATTCAATGCACCTGACAAACAATGAATATCTAAAAAAGCCACAAAAGGTGAATTTGGGTGTTGTAACTTGATTGAACGGATTATTATGTCTAGAATGGTAGTTTGAAAATTCCTTGTAGATGTAAGACATTTTAGTATTTTTTTCCCCCATCTATAATTACCCAAAATGGCCAAGAAGGAAGTTAGTTTTTCTCTCCTTCTAATGCTTTGAACTTGATTGGCATGCGAATGATCAACTCATCATGGATTAATTGTTAAGCTAGCTGGAACCTACCATCTTTGTTAAATTTCACTTTTTTCATACTTCCAGAGAAATGCGAGTGCACATTTGAAGGTTTGTACTTGAGAATCACAGTGCAGATTTTTCAACTTCAAAGGAATAGGTTTGTATGATTGGTTCTCACAAACCCAGGTTAGTTTCAAGGGCTCTACAAATCAACATGTCAATATCACATACGAGTGCTCTGTGCCCCTCTGTGAATCTTCTATTCTCATTAGTACCAGAAAATAAGAGGCATTTCTGAAATTACAAAGTCTATAATACAACAAAAGACTTCTACAACCATATCCTTTCATTATACCTCGACAGGGCCAAAAAAACAACTGCTTCAGAGTACTAATAAACAATAATACAACAGGTAAAAGACTAAAGCAGCCATCTGGTATTCGCAGCACCTCATTCTGAAAAATGAGTGTTATTTTCTGGAGTTTTGATGTACAGTTATTCACCTCATTCTCTCTCCAAGTCCAAAATACAAAGATATTTGTTACTCGAGCAATGTAAGAAAACAAGATCAAACATTGATGACAATGAGCTAATCCACCATAATATGTAGTTTCAATTGGAATTATCGTTGTTGCATGTTGCAAAAAAACTTGAAAACAGATGTTCAACAGTTGGAATGAAAAGGAGAAGAAAATTTTGTGAAATTCACCTCCTCACGTTCAATGTAGCCAGTGCGCCTCAAATCATACAATCTAAATGCAACTGCCAAAAACACATTCCCCATATCATGCAATGGAAAAAACCCAAAGGAGAAAGGAATAGATTTTGAGACATAACACAAGTTCATGCAGACTCTTAAATACTAGTTGAATCTCCATAAACAGAAACAAAAGAAAAAAATAAAATAAAAATAAAAATAAAAGAAAAGGAATAGAAAAATGAAGCATAAAAAACGGCGATGTTCAGATTATGTGGAAATATAATTTTCTTACATGCAATTTTCTCTGATTCTGGAGCATTTGGGTGAAAGATGCTCAGTGATCGAACAAATTCCCCAAACTCAATAACCCCATTGTGTTTGAGATCAAACAGATCAAAGACCTGCAAATGGTCACCAAGACAAACTGGAATTATAGAAAGTGCCAAATGCTAACCATGAAAGCATGGCCCAGAGTATCAATATCTGCAAACATAACTACAGATTCATTTTTCTGCAAGAGAATTATGTAGTCATTGCAAGAGGTTCAAATGATACATTTGGAGTAGTGGACCTTGTGGATATGTCACAATGTACGTTTGTCTATTGCCTTCTTATAGACGGATGGGATGTGCTATGTCTAAATCAGCATTTACATAATGTCAGAAATGCAGCTCTTTGGATGCAGTTTCTAATGTTCACCAGATCTATTTTTATCCATTACCAAGGATATTCAATCCAATGGTGATTTGTGGTACATCCAAATGGGCCATGAAGGAATATACAAATGCATGACTCTAAACAGAACATCCAGGACTGCTTGCCCACAGTTGCCTCTATTAACTAAGGGCCTGTTTGTTTCACCAATTACCACAGTTATATAAGAAAATATGCAATGATTACAAATTACTTTACCTGTCTCTTAACAATATCTGCATTTGACCGCAGATTTCCGTCTTTGGTTTACAAGCAGTAAATTCGTAATGATAGCATTTTGATATTACTTTGATGATAGCATTTAATTCATTAAATTAAAATTTAAAAAAAAAAAAAAAAAAAAATCAATTTCATGTCAAATCATCACCAAAATACGCTAATGTGATGTCGTTGTTTGGATTCAAGATTTTCATAAAAACGCTATGAAAAAGTGCAATGACTACAAATTCCTTTACCTGTCCCTTGAATGTATCTGCATTTGACCCCGTGTTTGGTTTGATGGTGGTAAAACCGTAATGATGACAATTTTACTTTACATTACCGGGGTAATTGGCGAAACAAACAAGACCTAAGAGATAATGAAATATTGGTAAAAGGTACAGACCCTGTCCGCAAAAAGATTCTTCTTATTGCTGTTCTTGAATAGTGCAAGTTGGAACTCTTCCTGTAAGAACAGAAACAGGAGGTGAGAACCAACAAGGAACCTAAACTGCAATGCAGAAGTCATTACTACAGAACACAGAACCAAGTGGAAACACCTTGTGAATAAGCCCATCGTCGATAATGGAACTGCTTAGCTTCTTAAATAGCTCATACAAGGCTTCCACTTCACTCACGGTAACTGCCAGGAAATTCAAAGTATTTTAGATTTTAGTAAGATTTCTTCATGATTACAGATGCAGAGAAACTCCACAATTCTAATGAGATGTTCCTTCTAGATTTGCATTTCAAACAATTGCTAGCTGTAAATTTATTATTATTTTTTTCTTTGACGAGGGCAAATCTAGAAACTTCTAGTACATAGAAACAATTCCATACATATGCTTTTTCCATAGAATGCAAATCCTTCAATGTGCTACAAACACGAGCCTACGATTTTAGAGATGATGCCTGAATGAAATAAGTGCGTAAATTACCAACTCAAATTAAAATTGAAGCAGAAACCTTCAGTTGAAATTTCCCAATGGCATCACTTTACACTTATGTAAGAGGAAAAGTGGGAGGATAAAGATAAGCATGCAATGTTCAGACCAGAAATATTTCCGTTCAAGACAAAATGGTGAATCTTCACTTTAAGTGATCCAGACCATCCGTTTGGTAGGTCCCAGAGTGGAAGGGAGATGCTGCAATAAACACTGTGCTTCGGAATCTTAGCCAACAAATTGTTGGCATGCAAACAAATGGTTGATAACAAAATATAGCCAATGGACCATATGCAACGAAAGAAAACACAGTGCATGAAACAGCTGGACTGTTTGATGAGGAAAAAGTTGGTCTCCTGCTCATCCCCAGTAGAGACCACCAGACAAATAATCTGGATCACAGTAAGTGGGCCCCACCTGCAGTATTTGACAGAATGATTGCCTAAATATAATAAGAAACCCACTGGATCGGGCCAAGTGCTGCAAAGTGCCTCGATATCAATACTTACAAGTTGTTTCGGATGCAAGGACAGAAGGCTCCTCATATCCTTGTGGCTGTTTGATTTGTTTGGAGTAAATGCAGCCCATAAAAGCAAGAAGCACTATTCAAATATGAAACAATAAGGGGATTTTCATGAATTTGGGACCTGCCAATATCCACAAGAAATATGAATTCACCAAAAGATTGCCTAATTGGAAATACAAGCTAGAAGCATAAATTCCAATTATTTCAGTGCCAATCTTAACCAAGTCAATTTCCATCAGACATGTACATATTGAGATCTAGCAAAATTTTCAGTACTATGGCTCTGTTGCCTGATGAAATTGAAATTCTCCTAATTTCCAAAATTCAGAAATATCGATAGTAGTATTTTGCTAGAAACAATGTCATGAAGTGATCACAACTGTTGATTTCTTAGGCCATATATATATATATATATATATATATATATATATATATATATATATATAGAAAAATGTTCTTAGGCCATTATATGGTTGAGCTGTAGCACAAAAGTTTACAATCAGACAATGGTATTCATCACTACCTAAAAATAGACGATTAACTCAAAGTTGAGCTAAAAAGGATCAACCACATTTGACCAGCACAACTCACAACTATTGGATTGTCGAGATCATCCAATCACAGCAGTCATCGGCACATTCCCATCCATGTTGTGGCCTACAAACTAAACGGTACTGATTCCGGAGATCACACTTCATAATGGCATCCTCCACTCAGAAACACTAAGTATAGAAGTATTACAGAGAGGCAACATTGTAAGACCTTCAACCACATGGACTAAACAAGACAATATAGACATATAGTTGCCTTCTTGTCTTCATAACTACCCCCAATTTTTGCATAAATAACCAAACTGCCGAGCTTCTCCATTAGTCAAATAATAACAGCTCTGATTAAGCTTAATCAAAAGATTTTTTTTTTTTTTAAGTGACGAAAATCTATTAAAAAAATATCAAAATACAAGAGAGAGGAAAAACTCCCACTGAGATAGCGGGAGAATCAACCTCCAAAAAGCTTAATCAAAAGATTAAAGCAAAATTAAAAACAAGATCGAATTCTGCGTCCAAATGAGACTTGATCAACAGAAATTGCAGCATTCACATCACTTGAAATTTGTGCTTTATTTCACTGGAGTGAACAGTAGAAAAGGGATTCCAACATATAAACCCTATCTTTTGCCATTTCATATAAAAAAAAATTTTTAAAAAAAAAAAAAAAAAAAAACCCTCCTTTAGTACTTTCCCAAATAAACCCTTATAATTTCCAGATACAGCAAAAACACCCCCATTTTGAATTCAGACCAACGAAATAGGTATGGAAATGATTGTTTTGCCCTTAGGAAATGACCATTAAGGCATGGAAATTATGCGGCCCACCACGACGTCTCTAAGATATCCAATTCGTCCATCCGTTGTGCTAGCACATGTTAGGACGCGAGCCCAAAAAGCAGGCAAATTCAAAACTCAAATGGGCCACACAACAAGAAATAGTGGGGATTGGACACCCACCATTGAACCTTCATGGGGCCCGTAGAAATTTTGGATCAGGTTGGTCTCTGTGTTTTCCCTTCATCGCTTATGAACAGGTTGGATTGCAAACAAACGTAATGGGCAATTTGGTCATATGCAAAATCACCATTGAACCTAATTGGCATTTTGGTTACTAGGGGAAAATAGAGAGGCGATGGGAAAGGGGGGCATACACATAGGCACATGCGACACACAATGAGAGAAAAGAGAGAAGGGAAGGATGGGCAAACCATCATCACTGTCTCCATTGTTGTGGTCCACTTAAGTCCCCGATCTATCAAACTTTTGGGCTGACGTCTTAACATGAGTCGATACAATAAATGTATAGAGCATATATCACATAGTAATTAAGGTCTGCCCTATAGAATCTTAGTCGCACAATCTTCCTATTTAAACATTTTGTGTAAGCTAAACACAGAACAAAAGGGGTTGGTGCGGGCTACACATATTTAAAAAAGTAAAACGCAACAGGATTGATTTAGGCTGTTCATGCTGCCTTGTCTGGTAAAATCTAAACTATCCTTGCCAAGCAGCTACATTTTTAGTGATGAATTTACTCCATAATAACCAAAGTTTCTAACACTAGTTGCAGGGCAAAAATGTCCAAAGCTACTAGCATGATATATAGAGCTTTCCTGAGCACGCACACATTTGAAATAAAGCTCATGTAAATGCCACACATATGCCAACATGGCACACAGGTGCAGGATCCGATCCATCTATGGTCAGACCTTGTACATGTTTTTACAAAATTAAAATATAGTCCAGTCAGGATGTGGGCCCCAATATTGGAAACCAGTGGATTGGGTACTACCCTGCCTATCGTGAGCTCAGAACAAGCAGAGGCTCTGAGGGGCCCATTGTGATGTATGGGTTTATCCACACCATCCATCCATTTTTCCATATCATTTTAGGCTATAAGACCAAAATCGAGGCAAGCCCAGGGCTCAAGTGGACCACACATGGGATTAAACACCCACCATTAAAGACTTCTTGGGAGCCGCAAAAGTTTTGGATTGGATCAAGCTGATATTTGTGTGTGAACGCCGCTTGCATACTTCTCGATCGTCCCATCCTGCAATGAGGATAGAAGGAACAAAAGCTCACACGGCCCATCACCCTTTAGGTGCAATATGCCCCATGTAAGTAATTTGTTTGCCTTGATTTTGTTTCCTTAGTTATGTGATGCCTTTCCGACATAAATAGAATAGTACTTTTGGAATGTTTGAAGGTTTTGGAGTCGCCACCACCCGAATTATAGCTTCAAAATCTACGGTTAGCCGGAACCCATAGAATTGTCGAATGGACGACGGATCCATGAAACTCTCGATTAGAATTACTCATGTATTGATTCGTACCGTAGATGCTGGGTAAGGGCCTCGTTTACAGAAAATGAAGGGGTTAGGCACCATTTTCTGCCCGAACACTCATACGGTCTCTACTTGGCAGGGTTTTATTGATTTCTTTAAATATATATATGTGTGTGTGTGTGTGTGTGTGTGTGTGTGTGTGTGTGTGTGTGTGTAAGAAACGAAAAAAGAGAAGGTTGTCTCGATCTTGGAATGTGCATAACCAAAATTGATTAGTGTTAAAGAGGCGGGGAAAAGCGTGAAATCAGATACTCTTCTTATGCAAAAGAGATAATCGGATGTCCCGATTGTACCCATACTATTCACCTGAGCTGCTTCGATAATTGGTCATTATGGAGGTTTACTAACGATCTTACACTGCTGAACCCAGGCAATGGACTTGATGTTCGCACCAATCTCTCCTAACTCAAGACCAACACTTCTTGACTTAAGTTTGAATGTTCACTCTCTGGCCGAGAGTTCTCACTGACCTTATCCATGCGACACTCTTGGCTTCGTCGCTCTGTCTCATTTGCTCTTCCAACCAGGTGCATTTATAGTGTGAAACCGATCAAAGAGAACGTCATCGTCAAAAATACCCATAATGGCCAATTATCAAAGCAACTCAAGTGAAGAGTAGTGGTACGATCAAGGATGTCCGACTCTTTAACATAAAAAGAGTATCTAATTTTTCCTACCTCTTCAAGACGAATCAATTCTAGTTCCACACATTCCCAGATCGAGACAATCTTTTTTCTTTTTGTTTCTTGCCTTGCTTACTTCTTTTCTTATTTTTAGGATTCAATCAATATGTGACTAAGCTAATGCTTGACTAAATCCCCAAAGAAATCAATAGGACCCCGTTAAGTACAGACCTTGCAAGTGTATGGGCAAAAAAGGGTGCCTAACTCCTTCATTTTCCATGACCGGGGCCCTTACCTTAGCATCTACGGTACATACAAGAGCAAGAGTCAATCAAGCCAAGAAGTCCTCGGATTTTTGGTCCTTTTTGGTGATTCTACAAATCCTAGCTAGCCGTAGATTCTAAAATCATGTTTTGACTAGTGGCAACTCCAAAAAATTATAAGCGTCCCAAATGTGCCACTCTATCTACCTTAGAAAGGTATTGCACAACCAAGTCAAACAAATCACTTACGTGAGGCATACCGCTTAGATCATCCCAATGACAAGCTAAACGGACAAATTTCTATGTACCACTATTCCTCTTTTTACTCTCGTTATTTCTGATATCTTTTCACAAGAGAGCCTTATCCTATTTATAGGAAATGATGAGAGTTTGGATAAGACCAGAAATTATCCGGTCTTATCCCTATCTCCCCATTTAAATCCAAATTCAAATTTGAATTTGAAATCTATCTGCTAATGGAAGAGGCCTAAACTCATGGGACCCACCCACTAGTGATTGCCCACCAGTGGGCCCCACTGGCCTATTTCCAACACTCTCTTCATAAAAGGAACACGACAATCGTGGAGATTGTGAGCAGCGTTCACATTGTGTTTTGTCTTCATCAAGATCTATGTGACCTTATGAACAGGTTAGATGGCAAATAAACATCACCGTGGGCCCTAGGAAGGCTTCAGTTGTGGCCATCATTATCACCACTGCTTCCGGTGGTGTGGTCCACTTGAGCCTTGGATCTACCTCATTTTTTGGATTATACCCTAAAATGACATGGAAAAATGGATGGCCAGTGTGGATAACACCATACATCACGGTGGGCCCCTCAGATTCCCAGAGAGGTAGTACGCAATCCGGGTCCACAGATGGGATGGAAAACTTCAGCCAAGTTTTTCAATAGCCGTAAAATTTGTTTTGCCAACTGTGGCCCACCTGACCAGTGGATCAACCTGATTTTTGGCTAGCGCATCAATACAATGGTGCCGTTCTGATGGATGGATTGGATCCTGGACCTATCATGCCACGCTTCACATGTGTGGCGCGTACATGAGCTTTATTGCAGACGCGTGTGAGCTTAGCAAAGCTTTGACAAACTGGTAGGAATTTTTTACTTCTTTTTTATTTCTTTTCACCACTGGCGTACAAGATTAGGGTTTATTCGGGAATAATACTAATAAGGGAGGGGTTTTATAGCAATGGACGAAAAGATAGGGGTTTATATGTCAAAATCAGAAAGCGAGAACCAAGCCTTTTGATGTTGCCGAAATGCAAAACGGTTTCAAGAAATCCACACTGGAACTGGAATTGAAAATCCGAACGGAAAACTGCGTGGAATGAACTAAGATATCGATCGAAAACAGGAGGATATAAATCCAACTAACAGAAAATGGCTAGAATCTAATAACGGCATGAGTTGAAGTTCGGATCTGGAACTTACCTGAATTCTCCAACTCTCTCTCTCTCCTGAGCTGAGGGAGAAATTATTAAATACATTCAACACTCTTTCTCGAGCCTCTTGTATATACGGCTGGCATTGACTTTGCCTCTCTTCCAAAATCCAGCTTTAAACGGTTCGCATTTCCGTGACGAGGTCATCCCACCTCAGTCGCGACTTAGGGCCCGTTTGGGAGCGTGGATCTGGAATCCCCTGGATTCGGAACCCCAGGATTGAAAACCCCCTGGATTGACAATCGTCCCGGTGTGTTTGGCCCCTGGAGTGTGAATCAACTTTAATTCAAAAATAGCTATGCATGATATGTTCACCGGGGTTGAATTTAATTACTAAATCAACTTTAATATCCCTAATTAGTGAGATATATAATTTTTGACACTGGTTGCGATAAGCCCGCTGAAATATATGCTTTGCTTGAAATCGATGAACTTCCAAGTCTCAGATGGACTGGAAGCACAAGATCATATCTAAGTGACTAACCAACAATTTTTAAACGATGATTAATATGGACAATGTTTGGACGGTGCTGGACAATGTTTGGACGGCGCTGATTTACATGGACAATGTTTGGACGGCGCTGATTTACATGGATGATGCTAATCATCATTAGTGAGTCATGTGCCCAATAGAATGATAGTATACAGTGACATACATGTTATACCTATAACTATTGAAATGATTATAGGTGTAATCCAAGCTGCCACCATGGATTAAAAATCCCTGTAAGAGGGGATTGGAAACCCCCTAGATTAGTTGCAATGATTTTAGGTGTAATCCAAGCTCTCACCATGGACTACAAACCCCTCAAAGAGGGGATTGGAAACCCCCAGGATTGGCAATTCCCAGTTACTTTATGCTGCCAAACAACCAAGGGAAAACCCCCTCCAATTCCCTCCAATCCATGGTGCCGCACGACCCCTTAGGCTCGACCGGCACATTACTAACCGTCGATTAAAGAAATAATGTTAGATCAACTGGCTTTAACAGTTACTAGAATCAGTTAAAAGCGTTAAAAATGATAAAAATAAATATTGATGAAGAGTAGGGTCACGGACACTTTCATGTCCAAGGTAGATCAAAGAAGACCCGAGTAGAGGCTCATCGAGACTTTACTATATATGATTTTGGGGTAGGACGAGCCACCTGAGTTTTAGCGGAGGCTAAAACTAGATTTCACAGCCGAAGGTGAACACCTGTATGCATATATAACTTAAAGGCATAGATAGTGGGATTTCACCACCAATGGATCGTGAACCTAAGACCTCGTGTTGAAACTCCTCATAGTGTACCACCAAGGTAAAGGCTTGAACCCATTTTATTGTAAGGTATAATGCTCTTATTTGAATTGAGATAGTCGAACGACCTGATTTGAACTGTCCATTAAGCCCAGCATACATTTCATTTCATGTGCTACCATATAAATATCACAATGATATGATGGTCTTAACTATTTGATTAATCGCCTTAAATATGGACGGACAAGATCATATACATATATATATATATAATATATATGTGTGTGTGTGTGTGTGTGTGTGTGTGTGTGTGTGTGTGTGTGGGAAAAAGGTACAATGAGCTCGAGAGTATTATGGTCGTCCATGAGGTCGAGCTGTGTGGGCCCCACCGTGATGCCTTTCGAACATCAACACCGTCCACCAGATGCACCATTCCATCGTGACCTGGACGGCCCAAAATCATGTTGCGCAGCACGCCAACAACGCAGTGAGCCTAGATCCAATCTAAGGCCTCACCCACAAACGATAGATAGGAAGAAATATAAACTAGAAATAGATCAAAGCAATCCAAAACAAACCACAAGACAAGATATACGTGGAAAAACCCCCCAACTAGGGTAAAAAAACCACGGATGCAAAATTCCACTATGAAGAGAAACGAAGATTACAAGGCAATATACTAACCTCTCTCTGGAAGTACAGAGAAAATCCTTCGCCCCCACCTCAGAATAATTTCCTAAAATTCACCTTAACCTAGAATAGCCCTAGGGACCCCAATTTATAGTTTTAGCAACTTCCCTTTCCGCATCCAGTTGCGAAAGGACTGCGACACGACACGAAATCCGCGAAACTTCTTTCGCATTCCCAGTTGCGAAAGGACTGCGACACGAAATCCGTGAAACTCCTTTCGCATCCCAGTTGCGAAAGGACTTGCAACACGAATCCGCGCAACCTCGACTGGTCGTGGGCGGCTCCAGATGTGGCTCCACTTCTCAACAATCTCCCACTTGGAACACATCTCCATAAACCTTTGTCTTCTTCATCCGGAGTGCACCACCTCCCCGTCTTCAAGCCTGAAGACCAATCAAAGCTGAACAGAGCTTCAGCTTCTCCCTTGTGACGCTTGGTCAGCATATCCGCAGGATTCTCACTTGTATGAATCTTATCCAGAGCAATCGATCCATCTTCCAGTAACGAACGTATGAAGTGATATCTGATAGTAATATGCTTGGTCCTTGAATGAAAGGCTGAATTCTTAGCCAAGTGTATTGCACTCTGACTGTCACTGTACAGCTTGCAATCTGCTTGCTTCTTACCCAACTCTTCCATAAAACCTTGCATCCACACCATCTCCTTGCATGCTTCTGTAGCCGCAACATATTCTGCTTCTGTCGTACTGATAGATACTATCTTTTGTAACTGAGAGACCCAACTGACTGCAGCACTACCCAGAGTAAAAACATAACCTTAGTGCTTCTTCTGCTGTCGATATCTCCTGCCAAATCTGAATCCACGTAGCCTTGTAACTTGATTTTCGATCCACCATAACACAGCCCTACGTCCTTAGTACCTACCAAGTACCTAAGGATCCCTTCACAGCTTCTCAATATTCCTTCCCGGGTTGTTCATGAACCTACTAACAACTCCCACTGCTTGAGCAATGTCTGGCCTCGCGCTCACCATAGCATACATGAGACTCCCAATAGCTGACGCGTATGGGACTTTAGCCATGTAGTCCTGTTCCTCCTGCGTCTTTACACCTTGCTCCTTAGATAGCTTGAAGTGGTTGGCTAATGGAGTGCTAACCGGCTTAGCACCTCCCATATTGAATCGATCAAGTACCTTGGCTATGTACTCTGCCTGTGACAAAACTAATTTCTTGTTTTCCCTGTCACGCTTTATCCTCATGCCTAGGATTTATTTTGCAGCTCCTAATCCTTCATGGCAAAATCTCTAGACAATTGTCTTTTGAGATCTGAGATGTCCTCCATGCTTGAGTCAGCCACAAGCATATCATCAACTTACAAAAGAAGGATGATGTATGACGTATCAAACTTCTTCAAGTAACAACAGCGGTCTGCATGACATCTCCTAAAACCGTTTCCCGACATGAAACTATCGAACTTCTTTTACCACTACCTCGGGGCCTGCTGCAGGTCATATAGACTCTTCTTCAATCTGCACACATTGTTCTCATTACCTGGTGCCACGTATCCTGTCGGCTGATGCATATATATCTCTTCTTCAAGGTCCCCATGAAGAAAGGCTGTCTTAACATCTAGTGTTCTAGATGTAAGTCCTCTGAAGCCACTATACTCAAGACCATGCGAATCGTAGACCATTTTCACTGCCGGTGAAATATTTCAGTGAAATCGATACCTGCCTTTTGTTGAAACCTTTCACAACCAATCTGGCCTTGTACCGTTTCGAACCATCGTGCTCCTCCTTCAGTCTGTAAACTCACTTGTTATGAAGAGCTTTCTTACCCTTGGGTAGAGTTACTAGCTCCCATGTACGATTAGACTCAAGAGAGTCCATCTCATCATCCATGGCCTGCTCCCACTTAACCCGTATATCTGACTGTAATGCCTATTCAAAACACTCTGGCTCACCATTATTATCAGTAGTAGATAATGTAAGGAGGGGTGAGTATCGGACCGTGGGTCTCCTCTCCCGAGTAGACCTCCTCACAACTGGTGTATGCGGCTCTACCTCATCCTTGTGGCACTGTAACACCCATGTCCGGTAACTCTTTCCAACTCTACGAATTCTTTTTCTCGCCTTATTTTCCTGCATACTGTCCTTATGCATCACTTTTTCATTAAAGACTACGTCCTTGCTTCTGATGATTTTTCTGTTTTCTCTGCATCCCAGAACCTGTAGCCAAAATCATGTTGCCCATAGCCTATAAACGTGCACCTCCTGGACTTCGCATCCAGCTTGTTTCTGTGCTCTGCATCATGTGAACATATGAAGTGCAACCGAACACTCTGAGATGTGCAAGGTTCACTTCTTTCCTCCACGCTTCTTCTTCTGGTAGCCCACCATCAATATGGTGCTGAGACTTCTTTGATGAGATATGCGGCAGTATTCACAGCATCTGCCCAAAGGTCTTGGGCAACCTGCATGTAACCTCATGCTCCTGGCGCGCTAAGGATGGTCTGTTAATGCGCTCAGCCACACCATTCTGCTGTGGTGTCCCTGGAATCATTTTCTGATGTTTGATTCCATTTGCTGCACAATACTCCTCAACCTCTTATCACAATACTCTCCCCCATTGTCAGATCTGAGACACTTTACTGTTTTACCTGTCTCATTTTCTACCATAACTTTCCACTCTTAAATACATCAAATACATCAGATTTATGTTTTAAGAAGTAGACCCACAGTTTTTCTACTAGCATCATCAATAAAGGTAACAAAAAATGTGAGCCACCAAGAGATAATACCTGTGCCGGTCCCCACACATCAGTGTGTACAAGCTCCAACAGATGTTCTTTGGAGCGCGTCCCGTCTTCTTGAAGCTTACCCTTTTCTGCTTGTCATACACGCAGTCCTCGCAGAATTCCAAGTCAATAGACTCAGCCCTGGTAGCTCCCTTTTGACAATAGCAACTTTCATCCCTTTCCCCCATATGTCCCAACCTCTGATGCCATAACTGCCCATTCACTCCAGTTGATGCGACTGCGAGTGAACTATACGATCCTGAAGTCACATACAAAGTACCTTCCTTTTTGCCTCGAGATTTACCAAGGCACCTTTTGTGATCTTCCAGGAGTCCTGGTGAATGTCGTCACATAACCGGTATCAGCCAACTGTCCCACTGAGATCAGATTAGGTTTCAAACTCGGTACATGTCTGACATCCTTCAATTTCAAGACCGTTCCGTCTTTCTGATTACATGAACATCTCCCTTTCCAACAATATTGCACGGCTCATCATCACCCAGGTAGACTCTCTCTCCAAGTCACCTGACACATAATCACGCAGAACTTCACTTACACGAAGTAGCATGAAACGAAGCACCCGAGTCTATAACCGAAGACTCATTCCTCGCATCAAGAGACAAGATCAACGCCTCTGTGTCGCTCTCCCAGACTGATTCACTGAATCTTCCCACCTTGAGAGCTTCCTTCTTGTTTCTTGAGCGCCCTGCAATCACGTTTCATGTGCCCCTTCTTGCCGCAATGCCAACACCCCTTCTTTGTCTTTCGGTCCCTTGGACTTATTCCTTGACTTAGAACGCCCGTGTTTATTGCCTCCTTTGTTTCAGCGATCTTCCTTCCTTCAAACGTTTAGAGCATTCCCTGAATCCCTGAACTCCTGATGCCTTTCTTCTAGATTCTTGTTGAGAATTAGACCGGCCATCACTCAAAATTTCAGCTTTGTCGATCCTGAAGAATTGATCACAGCAATCGCCACCATCCCAACTGTCTGGCAAACTGGATAAGATCAATAACGCCCTGACCTCATCCTCAAAAGCAATGCCAACGTTCCAAACTGGCTCGTGACTGTATTGAACTCGTTTAGATGTTCACCACGCTCCCCCATCTGACATCTTCATGTTGAATAGCTGTTTCATAAGATGAACCTTGTTGGATGCTGAGGGCTTTTCATACATGGTGGCTAGGGCTTCCTTA
>JAJHSJ010000679.1:0-43821 GCA_021015155.1 Magnolia officinalis | reverse complement strand
GTGAAAACCAGTTTATTAGAGAACGCTAATATCCCCTGTGTGGAGGATATTAGGAGTGAGTAGCATTCTGTGTGGCTGTTTGAGAACAGTGGTGAACACACAGGCGAACCACCTATAACTTCGTCTTGTGGATTGAATGGTTATTTAATTCCTTATCTTTTATCGTTCAGTTCTATTTTCCTTGTGGATGTGAATGTGTAACAGTTTGAAATTACAAGCAAGTGTGGGAATGTTGTAATAATTTAGTGATTTATTCTACAATTTATTTCCAGCAATTCTCTCTATTGATTCAGCTTTAAATTCCAAAATTGTTCCAGCAAGGTTGCCCTGCCATTTTTATGGTGTATGGCTGTCCCTAGAACAAGACATTTGTAAATTCAATTTATTCAGTGCAGTTTGTATTTATTCTTTATTCTCTTTGATTTGAGAATTTGATACAAAGACATTTCTAGACATAAGGTTGTCCTACCATAAACATTGGGTTTTTGGTGAAAGGTTTGTCCTTAGAACAACGTTTGTATCAATTCAATTTCAATTGTTTGAATTTTTATTTTTGCATTTCATTTCTGCATTGCAATTTATTTAATTAGTTCATTGGCTATCATACTTTGTTTAATTCCGCTATTATAAGTTTTTTTTGGCATTGTCCTATTCACCCCCCCTCTAGGACATATAGCTTGGCCATTTCAGAGTTGTCAGAGTTTGCTATTGTTTCCTTCATTACTGTTGAGCTGGTGCACCATATTATGTGTGACATGTCGAATAGATTCGTCTCTTTGATATGCATTGATACTGTAAGTGCTATGATTTGATTCCTCTTTGGTTGTCAAATTTTGTGTGTCAAAACCTCTGTATGTGTCTTGTGTTTATATCTTGATAAATTTGTTTGAGACACCATGTCAAGAAGATGAATTCCTCAAGCTAGTTCAAGCTACAATATAGAAAGAATTAAAGAAGAGTTCATGCTCAAGACTCAAGCTCAAGTTCACATGTAAGAACTCAAGCTCAAGTTCACGTGTATTCAAGGTCAAGACTCAAGCATAGTTTGGGACTCAGTGCAACTCAAAATGACATTGTTTTCAAAGCTTGTGAAGTAGTCAAGCTACATCTAGAAGAACTCAAGCTTCATAATGTTCAAAGTCTAAGCAAATGAAGTTTTCAATGTCCATACTTCATGTCCCGGGTATGATAAACCTTAGATTGACCTTAGGGTAGGTCACTTTGGCTACATAATTCATTTTAATATTAATACATGAATTTGGTCTATTCTAAGACAAGTCTTAGACCTTGTTCGACCAATCCTAGCACTGGTTCGACTAGTCTAAGAAGTTCCAGGACCAGTCCTAGAATTGTTGCAATTTATCAGATTTTCTGGTTCGGCTACGACCAGTTCTGGAGTCTGCTCGACCGGTCGTGGGATGGTCTCGACTCGACCTTCGATTAGTCATAAAGCGACGACTCAAACTCCAGCGACTAAATCAAGTGTCGCACGACCAGTCGTAGAGGGGTCACGACCGATCGTGGACTTCCTTCGACCAGTCGTGGACTGCCTACGACCAGTCGTACAACAGTTTGATCCAATCGCGCTAAAAAATTCAAAAATCTGTTTCTCCTTGGACCAGTCGTGGTGTCCCTAGGACTAGTCGAAGACGAATTTCTGCAGCTATAAATAGCACACGAATTTCAGAGTTTTTCATTGAAAAATTAAGTGAATTCAAGGCTCCACTCTGAGATAAGTTTGTGTTTATTTTTAAGCTATATTGTGCATAATTCTATTTCCTTTTGTTAGCTTATTGTTATTTGATTTTGATTTGCATTCCAATCTGATTAGAAAAAGGGAAAATTCTTAATTCCTTCTTCTTGGAATCAAAATCAAATACAGCTAGCCCTAAGTTGATTAAACTTAAAATCAATTAGAACTTAGAACCATTTTAAAGTGAGTATTGGACATTGAACTTCCATATTCGAACTTCTACTCGATTGGTTCTTCCGGGATGCTACAAGAGGAGAAATCCAGGTATTTTACAATTCTGTAAAATTTCCATTCTGTTGGTTTTTGTTTGGGATTCGCCAAAAAATTTCCATTTGTGTGGTTATCTGAGGAGAGCCAGAAAACTCAGATAAAGGGGTTTTTGGATTGTGTAAGCCCAAGTTAAAAAGATACAATTGTGAAGGTTTTAGGTGAACCTCTGAAACCTATTTTGATAGTGAACGCTAATATCCCCTGTGTGAGGATATTAGGAGTGGAGTAGCATTCTGTGTGGCTGTTGTTTAACAGTTGGTGAACACACAAGCGAGCCATTATAATTCTTTGTCTTGTGGATTGAATTCTTACTTAATCTTTTATCTTTTATCATTCAACGTTGTGGAATGTATGTGTAGTTGTGAATGTTGTAAATATTTACATTTCAAGCAAGTGTGGGGAATGTTGTAATAAGTTAGATTTAAATTTCGGCAATCTATTTCAATTCCTTGCTATTTATTTTTATTGAGTTCTTGACACAAATGACGTTCTAGAAATAAGGTTGTCCTGCAATAAACCTTTGGTTTTTATGGTGTAAGGTTGTCCTTAGAACTGAATTCATATCAACGTCTCAATACTTGTTAATTGAGGTTGAGTTTATTTAAGCATTATGAATTGATTTAGTTTTGTAAGGCTATCTCTTTATTGTTTATTCCGTTGTTTTAATTTTCATTTGGCATAGTCCTATTCACCCCCCCTCTAGGATATATAGTTTGATCATTTCAGATACCATGTACAAAATGTGTAACTGCCTAAACAGATTAACCGTTCAAAAAAATTGCACTGAAAATCCTCCTTATAGGACCCTAGGATCGGAATCTGGCATATGGGTGTCGGGAGCCGAGAATGGGATACTACGGAGGCTGTCAGCGCCGAATTTAGCGATCGAAAATTTTGTGAGCCCTGTTTTAGATTTTGGGGCGTGACATGAGTTGGTATTAGAGCAATAATCTTAAGGCAACCTTGTGTACTCTGATGTTTGAAAACCTAAGAACACTTAGTTATCACTGTATGTAAAACATATGAGTATAAATGTAGAACTCTTGTCCCTTGATTATCATTCTTACTTGTTTGATGTTCGATTGAGGTATTCTTGGCTGTTATGCCCTGTCCAGATGCTATGAATTAATTGTGATTATACAATTATCTTTGGAATTCGGTTGTTCATTTGTTTAACACGATTGAATGTGACCTTGGTTAGAAATTTCGAGGATGAAATTTTTTTGTAAGGTGGGTAGAATGTGGGATCCCGGTCTTTCGCAACATCGCGCGTATACACACGTGTCCCAACTCACACCATTGATAGACCATACACTGCACCCTAGTGCACCTAGAAAACACACCCAAGTGATTTTTTTTGGGATGATCTTGACACCTCTATCATGTGGACTGCGTCGTCGTTGCAATCGCAATGGTGAAAACCACGCATCAATCCGACGCTCCGTTAGAGAGATATGACCCATTGAATATAAGGCCCAAATTATGTATCCAGTAACACAAGCAACCTTTATTATGCTAGGCCCATTGGACTTGAGCCCATGTAGGCCTAAACCCACTTTTAGAACATGAAAATTACCAACAAATAGGATAATTGCTATATGACAAAATAAGAACCTAGCACATATAAGACAAGCACTATAACACAAAATTGGATTTTATCTCAAAACTCATCATTAGCTCTCTCCCCATGCCTTAGAAACTAATTATGGCTCATGTCCACCTCATCCTATACATGAATCCAATGCATGTCTTGATTTGTGCCATATCACTTCAAACAACCAATTGCAACACTCAACTTCATAATCCACCATGCATCACCTACAACCCATAACCATTATCCATCCATTAGCCAATGCATGTCTAGATTTTTTCCACCTTGGTCAATACATGCTTATTGTAACGCCCTGAAAATCGGGGATCAAGCATAAACTCAACTCCCAAGTTTCAACGCATCACTTATGCAACATAATGAATGATTATTGAATGTTGTTTGTATTAGTGCATTGAACATGAGTGAGATTAAGCCGAAACAGCATATCATACTCCAGAGACAAGTGAGATAGCAAGCGGAAGACTGTGTTAGATATATAAAGTATATAAACTGTGGTGAGTCTCCAGAGTGTGATAATGTTACTAGGTTAACTAATTACAATTACAATTTCAAAATATACCAAAGGTGTAGTGTTATCTAGTCAACATCCCTATAACCCCGTCGATCAAGACACGGCTCACATGAAGCCATCAGAATAAGGCATATACAAGAAGGCATCCTCATCATCGCAAAAGTCCGGCTCCGCCTCATAAGAATCGCCATCACCTGCAGCTACAACAGGGTCTGGTTGGTGTGTACAACACTGTCCCGTAACGTGGGAGTGAGTAGCTAACTCAGTGGAACAATAAAGCATAGGTTAACATGTTATCAAAACAGTCAAGCAGTACAATCAACATTCCTAAGTACTGTAATTAATGCAAGGATGAGATGCGATTATGATGCATGCCCTCACCAACATACTCCCTCGTGCGGCACCATCTTACGTCCGCGGCATGCTGGCACCCTCAGTGCTCCACATCTTCCAGGCACATGCAATGCGATGATGAGCTTGATTACCGAGTTGTTATTAGTCCATTTCAAACAGCAGTATTGGGAAACTAAGGTACTTCCCTTGTATCATTCCCAAAAATGATCCATTCTAGGGTCGTAAAACCTAGATAATCTCATACGATAGTGTGGTTCTAAGGCGCTGTAAAGGCTGTCAGGGCTGTTACACGCAATCGTTACACTACTCCCACATCACCTTTTTAACGGTTCATCACTAAATTGATACAGGCCTAGTTCATACTCTATTACTACGGGAAGGCTCGTCGCCTCTCTGCGGCTTCAGAGTATGCTCGAGGTCACTACAAAGGGCTCGTCACCAATCAGTGTAGGCCGACAGCTCGAATACAGTGTCTCATTCCACCGTATTCGGCTCACGAGTCTGGGTTGGTCACTGGTCACTACAGGGAGGCACGTGGCCCCAGCATAGGCCGATAGGTCGACCACGGTGTCCCATACCACCATGCCTGGCTCATGAGTCTTAGCGGATCAAGGTACCACGGTTAACGGGATTCCGCTGGTAAGGTTAGTACCTCAGGTTCAAACAGAGGCGTCCAAACATGGTGAACATATAGAAGACAGATCGGGTTACTTGACGAGCCTGACTAGCACGAGCGCACAACCAACTAAACGACATGAAGTGCATAAGCACTTCGTGTGGCTAACCACTATCGCCAACCGAAGTACGACTCGGGTTCATCGGACACATCTCACGTGACGAATAAATCTCAGTCACGAATTTCATTCCGTTACCAATCGCCTGGACTAACTCTTAGTCCCAATCACATTCATTTATGGTACAATTAAAGCAGTAATGGATCAGGATTTCAAATCATACAATCAAATATCAGTATTGTCCGCTTAGAGCTGTCAGGGCTGTTGCACGGAATCGTTACACCACTCCTCCATCACCCTTCACGGATTTATGAAATGCAAGTTAAACATGTAAAGTAGTCAGGACAGAATTAAATAAACAAATAATTCAAACATATTAACAAGCATGTTATAAAACACCATGCAAACAGGAAATCCAAACACATACATGTCATGAACTAGTAAGTGATTAAACTAACAACTTACATGAAGGAAATCATACACACTACTAAGGTAGTTGAGAATCCTTTCTCAACACCTACACAAGGCACTACTAGCTTAAGTACATACCTATACAAGCATTTTCACAAACACTTAGACTACACATTCCAACATACCGATAATATACTAGTTAAAACACAAGTAGTGGCGAATCCTTTCACAAAGGATTGCCACATGAACCACGATCATGTATTCATGACCAACAGTCATGGCAAGCATAAATCATAGTTCTATATTCATTCGAGCATTTCTACAAACACTTAGGCTTCAACTAGCACATACACAACGTATGTTAATATAACAGGTGTTAGGCTAATCCGTTCACCCAGAAGTTGATACACATGTATCTAGCATACATAGACAACAATTAATCATGGCAAACACAAATCTGTATTTCATACGTATATGGTATTTTTTACAAATACGAGGAATACAGTATATTCAACATAGTTAACGTATAATCGAAAAACGAAACAGATAGCACTTTGTACATGTGCAATTGCATGCAGATCATGAATCTATCATTATCTGACATTGAAAGCGTTGAAAACCATAACCTATACATCTAAAGTCCGCACCTTTTGTCGTAGAATCATAACGAATTTGGTAGGAGTGCTAAGTCTTCTTCCACGACAGTACAACGACCTAAAGCACAAGTAGTGTTAGCTATTTCGCTAATTGAATCGATTGAAACCCTAAATCAGATTAGGGTTGGGGTTTTCTTACCTGAAAATGAAGCCGGAATCGTCGAGAAAGCGCTTAGAAAGGGGTGGTTAAGGGTGTAAGCGGCAGGGTAGAGTGGCAAGGAGATCCTCCCACAACTCTCACACTTTCTCTCTCTTTTCTCTCTTCTCTCTCCTAGGTTTTCTCAAATTCGTATGAAATGAGCGAGTGAGGGTTTAAGGTCCTTATATAGGCCCAAAACTCACCAAAATAGACTCAGGATCAAAGTATACTTAGGTTATGTCCAAAACGGGTATGTTCCGTCTTAACGGAGCACTTCTGGAAGCCCCCCTTGAGCCAAAGGTCGGACTTAAACTCACTAACACTGGATCTAGGTTTAGTTAAGCTTTCGTTTTGGTCGGCTTCCTAGATCACGCGTGGCGGACCAGTTTCAGTTCAATGGTCAGTGAAACTTGATCAGAGATTCCAAGTACACTGACACGTAGGGGCAAATATCCCTGATCCGAGGGTGTAATCTGGTCAAATTCCAACAGTCGGAATCATTATAACTGATCCGCAAGCGACACGTGCCAGATTGCTTAAATTTATATTTTATTTTTAATTAATTTCACATTTCTCACACTCTTCACTCCGGGCTCAAGCGAATAGCCCCAGGACACCATCTGAATTTGATTTCCGAGATGGTTGTCAAGCCCAGCAAGGCGGTCCTAACCGTTTAACTTTACGTTAATCGGACTTTCGATGTGTGGTCTAGATCTGAAACGAAGTTTTGTAATGCTCCCGAGAGCAGCCGGGTAATGAGATTGATCCTAGCTTTTAGGGTAACCTAGCGTCAATGATTGTACAAGTTTTGGGTCTTGCAGATCGTATTTAAAGTGATTAGTGTGGATTTCGTATGAACTCTAGTTTAAAACTAGTCAATCCTCGTCTAATTTCTAAAGGATTTAATCCTGAGTGACACCTACTCGAGGTGGGACTCGGGTCTTTGTACAGAATGATCAGCATCACCTAGACTTTAAGATTTATGTCTAAAATGAAAGCACTTAGACGAGTTTGAAAGATAAGATAGTGAAAGGTGAGATTTGTGAAGGAAATGTGAGGTTTTCAAGAGAATGGTTTGAAGAAGGGATTTAAGACCTTTGAATTTAGTGTTTGAGAAGTTAATCAGATGTTAGGATTGACCCATTGCCTAAGGACGTCTAATTCCAGGTTGGCAAAAATCCGGGGTGTTACACTTAGCATCCTCCTCCTCATCTATCCACTACCCATACCATACATCACATTCCACCTCACTTTTAACACCAATGAGATCCCGTGAACTTGCCACATCATTTTGTCACCTCAACCCCCAATTCCCTATATAAGAGTAGGAGCTCTCTTGCACTTATTCTTTACCTATACTTAGAAAAATTCTAAGATTTTATGAGAGAGTGAGAGAGAGTGGGGCCAAGGTGTGGCCCACTATTGATCAAGAGGGAGTGGACCACACATCATCATCTAACCATCCATCCCTTGAAGTGAGTCGACACCCCTCCTTCCATCTTCCTCATCCTCCTCTTTCTTCCTCTTTTTATTTTCTTGATATGTGTGGGTCCCATTGATGTGGAGTTCTTGTGTGCATGTATTTATATCTATGGTGGTCAGCAAAGTAGCCCATGTCAGTATGGTCCACCATGATAAACATCATATCTACACCCTTCATTTGTAATCCTGTTTTTATTTCTGGACAGCAACTTCTAAAAATCATATAAACTCAAGCATGCTCAGATCGGAGTTGAAACTTGGGGATAGTATGAATCACAATATGAACTAACTTTGTACCAAATTTCGTAGCCATCCAATGGTCCAATCATCCGTAACATCAAGTTTACTTGGATGCTATCTAGCAGCACATGTAGGATTCCGATTTGCCTAAATGGACCCATTTTTAACTCTTTTAATTAGTGTATTAAAATTATATGTTCCTTTGGATTCGTAGAAAATCAAACCAGCTTTCCAATGGTATATAATAAGCCCCAATCGGAGTTCAGACAGTTGAGATCTTGGCCTTATACGAGAGATGTATTTGGGAGCTTATTGTGACTATTCTTGTTTGGGCTATATCCGTGATTCCAACGGTCAGATGTCTTTGATATTTGCTTCTTAAATTACTTGAGATAGTTAATAATCATATGTATGGTTCCTATGGTCAGATTCTTTCATGATAAAATTTAGAAAATTCTGGACCGATAGATACTTCTGTAAGGACAATCTTGAATTTCTATGTGTGGTCCAGATGGATCCAAGGGTCTGTATGGTTGGAAACCTATAAATGGCATGATTCACTTCTTTCCAAACCATCCATTGGATCAGATCCTCCAATAGAGAATCTAATCATAGAGATTTCATCAATATATATTTCATGTGTTACTTGATGAATATGTTGAATCTATATTATACATAACAATTATCCTCTCATTGACCCACTTGGGTGTGGGATCACTTGTGATTTATACATTTTATTAGTTTATCCAATCTGGAAACCCATGTACATTGTTGTGTGTCTCTTATCTATGGTTTGCTAGCATGTGGGCCCCCACTTACCATTGGATCTATTTCATTTCCTTTACACTTTCTGTTTGGTGAAATTTTCCAAGTACTTGATTGTATTACATGTAAGCCTGTTTGACACCTTGTAGTGGGCCCCACACTTTGTAGTTAAGGGTCTCACTTTTGGGGATGTTTAATCCTTATATAAGTGAGCTGAGATGTCCCACCTATTCATCAGGAATGATTTCCTAATTGTTTGAAAATTGGGCCCTAAGTTGTGACAGACTCCATTGCTGAAAACTGTCTGATTATTTGTGTTTTGTACCAACTTTGGGCCTCTATAGTGGACCACACGCTGGAGATATGAGTAAACCACCACCTGAAACCTTTAACTATGCCAATGAATAGATAAATAATATTCTACTCAGGCTAAATCATACCCCACATGATCAGGTAATGGATCCCAAAATGTGGTCAGGCATGGTTGTGCAGAAAATTATGTGCAGAAAATCAAAGTACTTATGTTTGGCCCTATATCAAATATTACGTGTACACAACCAGTTGGTCCCAGCTTATAATTTTTGAAGTACATATATAGTAAAACTAAGGTCACCTAATGGGACACTGAAAGGTGGTCCCCTGTGATCATGGGACATACTCAAGATTGGGCCAAAACTAATTTTGCACTATATTTCCTACACAGTTTCTCCAAGTACCCATGTTTGGGCCATCACCGTAAATTGTACTCACCTAACCAATGAGGCCTGCCTTATAATTTGTAAATCTCATACATAGAGCTACCATATAGTTATTCTCTTTCACCATATGTAGGGCCCACGTTATCATTAATCTGACTCTAAAATGGCCCAGAACTAACATTGCACAAAAATCAGTTTAATGTAAAATTTATGTGGGACCACGTCAGTGGAGTCCACCACCTCTCAAAGCATTTAATGCAGTATCTAAACTTTGAAAAATAACTCTCAGGTGTTGTTGGGCTCAAAACCTTAAGTGGGTCATCTAGTATGGGCTATCTTGTATGGGCCTTACCTTCCATGTGATGAGGCCCAATGAGATGTATGTGAGGCCCTTGTATGAGGCCCACTGTGATGTATATGAGGCCCAATGTGATGTATGTGAGGCCCTTGTATGAGGCCCACTGTGATGTATATGAGGCCCAATGTGATGTATGTGAGGCCCTTGTATGAGTCTCATTGTGATGTGTATAAGGCCTATGTGGTGAGGCCCATTACGATGTATATTACTCCCCTGTGATGAGACCCATTGTAATGTATATGAGGCCTATGGGATGAGGCCCATTGTGATGTGATGAGGCCCATGTGATGAGACCCATTGTGATGTATGTGAGGCCCATGTGATGAGGCCCGTTGTGATATATGAGATTCTTGTGCAAGGCCCAATTATGATGTTTATCCCACCATGATGTATATGATAATGTTTATGATGCCCATCCATTTTTCTAGCTAGTTTAAGGGTCATGGGCCCCATTGTGAAATATTCTCTGTAGCGGGCCGCATTATAGGAGACAATGGTAGTTAAATGTCCACATTGTAAACTCCCTAGGGTCCATTGCTAAGTCCAATCCCCATTGTAAGTTAGACTCTAAGGCAGGCCACACTTTAGGAGCAATGATGGTTAAATGTCCACGTTGCAAACCCTCTAGAGCCCATTGTTAAGCCCATTTCTATTTTTCCTTTATTAGGCCCTCATTGAGAATAATGTTTTCCACCATACCCTATAGTACTACTCAAACCTTAGAACCCATCTTGTGGCCATGATATGTAGGCCCGTGTAGGCCCATTGTGATTGTATGAGGCCCATTGTACAAGGCCCATTGCAATTGTATGAGGCCCATTGTGATTGTATGATGCCCATTATGATTGTAGGATGCCCATTGTGATGGTATGAGGCCCATTGTGATTGTATGAGGCCCATTGTGCGAGGCCCATTGTGATTGTATGAGGCCCATTTGAAAAGGCTAAGCTCTAAGTCTTAAAGGCGGGTGAATAGGACTATGCCAAATAAAAACAAATGCGGAAGACAAAGATAGATAGCTTAATTAAATAGCAACCTCAAATGCATCAGTCTTGAGAGGTTGATACAAACTGAGTTCTAAGGACAACCTTTCACCAAAAACCAAGGTTTATGGTAGGACAACCTGATGTCTAGAACTTTAGTAAGTATCAAAAACTCAAACTGAGAATGAGGCGAAGGAAATAAACTAAATTATTACAACATTCACCACAAGTGCATAAAGAAAATTACAACATTCATCACCACATATACATCACAATCATCATCCAAACTCCGAGAATTATAGTGGTTCGTGTGTGTACACCAATTGTTCGCAAACAGCCACACATCCAACCCACGGAATATTGGCTTTCACTAAGAAATAAGGTTTTGAAAGGTTCACCTTAAAACCTTCATAATTGTGTTTTTCAAATGAACTTGCACAATCACAAAAACCCCCACAATGAGTTTTCCTAGCTGAATCTCACAAATCAAAAATGCAGAAAATGAAATTTGTACTTATCTGAAGATTCTTCTTCCGATGTAGCCCGGTAGAACCAATTCGATGTAGACATAGAAGTTCAATGTTCAATCTCACACATGAAAGGGTTCTAAGTCTAAATAATTTTTAAATTAAATTAACCGGGGCTAGCTTGATTTGATTTTGATCTCAAAAGGGTAAACCCAAATTCCCTTTTAATAGAATAGAATTGAATAATGAGATCTCAAAATCAAATACAAAAAGCTATAAAAGAATCTAAAATGAATAAGTAATAGCTTCACAATTGCAGGAACTTATCTCTCAGTGTGATGGCTTGATTAGGCTTGGAATGAATGAAAAACTCTGAGATTCGTTCTCTATTTATTGGTAAATAATTTGTTCCCTCGATTGGTTTAAGGGTCGGTTCGACTGGTCGAAGCACCAACCAATTTTCAAAATTTCTAGCGCGATAAGATAAACCCATTACTCGACTGGTCGAGCGGCTTGCTCCACTGGTCAAGTGGCCTGCTCGACTAGTCGATCAATGCACTCGACTGGTCAAGTGAATAAAAATTAAGTCTCTAGAGTTCGAGTCGAGCACTGTTCGACTGGTCAAGACTGTTCACTCGACTTGTCGAGCAGTGTGCACGACTGGTCCAGCCACAACCAAAATTTTATGAAAATTCTCAACAAATCTTGGACTGTTCGAGAAACTTCTTGGACTATTCAAGCCAGTGCCTGGACTAGTCGAACAATGACTAGGACTAGTCGAAGAAAAGCCTATAAACTTATACATTGACCAAAATTCAGTATGCAATAAATATGACCTAACCTATGGTCAATCTAGGGTCATCCATACCTCAAATGTGAGTATGAAATATTGAAACATCGTTGGCTTCGGTAGATCGTCTATATTGAAGCACATGAAGCTTGAGCTCGTATTCTTGAGCTTGAGCTTCAAATCTTAAGCTTGAGGTAAAGGTAATGAACTTGAACTTGAGCTTTGAGCTTGAGATAGACTTTTTGTTCTTGTACTTGAACTTGTGTTGGATCTTTGGCAAAGTTCTTCAACTTAAAAATGTAGAAGAGTTGATGATGGTGATCTTGAAGGAGAACTTTCCATCATAATAAGATAATGACTCTAAGTGGTTTGGCACAACAAAATTTGACAATACCTGGTGTTAGAATTACAACATAACACTTACACCATTGTGATTGTAGGAGGATCATTGTGATGGTATGAGGCCCATTGTGATTGTATAAGGCTCATTGTGACTGGATGAGGCCCATTGCAATGTGTGAGGCCCATTGTAATTGTGTGAGGCCGATCATTGTTATGATTGATAATCATGCATGACATACACTGTGATTCATGCCCATACACATCATTTGTATGTTGTTATGAGGAGTGATTGACCATAACATATGCCATTGGGCTGGTTGTTTTCATGACTCCCTGAGAGACGGAGTTGCCCCACATGAGCGCGCGGTACGCGCAGGACTGATGCGTTACTGGATTGTATGACTCATGCATCTTGCAATTGTGTGATATGATTTCTGTTCACCTTAGCAACATCAGGGTTGAGGCCTCCACAGGCATAGCATGGATGGAGGATTGGACACCAAAAATGTTTTGGTTCTACATGGGGCGCCCTGGGTGAAAGTCCCTAAACCCTTATGGTACCAAGAGGATGCTCCAAGGTTGAGACCGAGTGGATGTATGAACGCACTAGTGTCGAATACCATTAGGTCGCATCTCCCACTGTGTCGTGGTCGGTTGGAAGGGGGTGTGGCCTTACTCGCCCAAGGATAGGGGACAATGCTAGGCTGAGTCTGACCAGCTCATAAATGGGTCCGCTATCAACATGTCGGATAGGTATTGGCAGACTATTGTCCAGGCGGATAGTAAGGTCTCTTACGCTCACTTAGACTATGCACTTGGCCGAGGGGCAGTGTCATTTGGTACGTACTAGACCCCGGTGATTGTCCAAAGAGGAACTGTACTGATATGTGGATTCAGATGAGGACTGGCATGACTTGTGATTGCACCTTTCATCGCATAGCCTTGGTATGGCTGACAGCATTGTACTAAACCTCGGTGATGATCCTAGAGATGTATGGTACTGATATGTGGACTTACTGAGCAGGGGTTGCGTACTCAACATTTGACTCATTCATTCATTCATTCACTATCCACACGAGCTAGTGGTGCGCAATCAAATTATTATGTGTACCTTCGTAATGGCCAGGATTTCGGTTGGGGCGTACGACCAACCTGAGATCAGGAGTTTACCACATTGAGTCTAGCTATCCAAATTTAGGTATATGACTGCTTTAGATAGAAGCCCTTGTGATGAACCCCACAGCTTGCGATATCACGTACTATTATCCCCACTACACAATCTAGCCTTGTCATTTATTTTTCATTGCATACTGCATTACATCCTCTACATATGACATATTGTGACACCCCGTCACTGCGGTCACATGTGGGCAGACACATTTAGGCGAACGCTGATGTGGGCGGGGCTTAACGGGCTTGGGTGAGCTTCCAGTGGTTGGCAGGCTACTGTGCACACAGTGAAGGCAGGACCTTATCCCACATATTCGTGAATTCGTCAGGATTTGCATATTGCATTGCATCCTCAGCATATGACATTTGGTTATTATGTCCTTGTACTCAAACGATTACACATCAGCCTTGCCATTACCTTTCCATCCTATGCCGTATAGTAGAAAATGGAATTTGATTATCTTGTTCATTATGATTGGTTATTTTAATGATTCATGGTTTCTTGTTGAGTGACATGTTTATTATTGATGTCATGTTCATGATAACCTATATAGTTATACGACATGATTGATTGATAACCTACTCACTTATGATAACATGATTGGTTGATAACATGTCTATGGTTGTTTTGGATGTCTTTACGGGATCACCCTGATAAGACGTGTTTTACTCCCGGCACACAGTAGACTCACGAGTTGTGGTTTGCTATTACATATGACTTACACTTTTTCAAGATGCATACAAGAGCTGTTGGAGTTTGTTATTGTTTCCTTCATTACTGTTGAGCTGGTGCACCATATTATCTGTGACATGTCGAATAGGTTCGTCTCTTCGATATGCGTTGATACCATGTACAAAATGTGTAACTGCCTAAATAGATTAACCGTTCAAAAAAAATTCGCACTGAAAATCCTCCTTGTAGGACCCGAGGATTGGAATCTGGCATATGGGTGTCGGGAGTAGAGAATGGGATATTAAGGAGGCTGTCAGCCCCGGATTCGGCGATCGGGAATTTTGTGAAGCCCGGTTTCCAATTTTGGGGCATGAAATCTCTCTTGATGAATTATTTTTCA
The DNA here is from genome assembly GCA_021015155.1 of Magnolia officinalis. NCBI lineage: Eukaryota > Viridiplantae > Streptophyta > Magnoliopsida > Magnoliales > Magnoliaceae > Magnolia > Magnolia officinalis. The sequence goes on along the minus strand of JAJHSJ010000679.1, from coordinate 29,013 downwards.
AAATTAAAATTTTAAAATAGATTGTCACCATAACGCCTTCCACCAAATATGCCTTAAAGGACATTCAAATGACCGAAGATGGAATACCAATTGCGACTCTTTCAGAAAAAAAATGTCTAATTCTGAAAAATAGTTGCTTATGAGAGCATTATTTGGATTCAATGCTAAATGGTTGTCCAGTAACGCCTTACCCACAAACAAATTGTTTTCCAAATACCGCGTCTTACATTGCATTTTTACTTCCAATGTGTATCCTAGGGCAGGGCATAAGACTGATATTACTCCCTTTATGCTTCGGGTTGTCCATGGTATCATCACTTTTGTGCGCATTTGTCTACCTTCCTTGATTTGTTATATAATCATTCAATTTCGATTGCATCCTAAGCATGGTTCGATTTCATTTGGACATCTTACGTCCTCACTTGCACTTCAATTTCATGTCCAAATTCCTTCATTTGAAGTACCGGAATTCGAACTCCCCTTTAACAATGCGAATTTGAATATGATGCATCTCACTCGCCTTCCTAAGCAAAGAGAAGATTAGGAAGAACCTTCGGAAGCAGATATCAACATGGATGACATCTTCATTGACTTGGAAGAATCTAAAGACGTTACTGACTCTGAATATCACCCCTCTCAGTTTGATGAGAGATTATCTACTTTGGAAGAGAAAGTGGATGCTCTAAAAGTGTCCCAAGCATCGTTAGCCTAAACTCAAAAATCAAGTATGACATACATGAAAAGGTACTTGTATCGTTTCAATCGGAGTTTGAGGATTAATGATCCTTCGATGCTTGCGCCATCCGCATTAGAGTCAGAGTGAGTTTTTTTTCTTTTAACTTTGATTGCGTCTGTATTAAACTATATACTGATGGTTTTCTTGGATCTTTCTTTTATTTGATATGGTTTGTATGGAGTTATAGTGGTTCAGTGCTTAAAACAACCGCACCTATTCCACTTCAAAATTACTACCCTCATAATTTTGGCTTTCACTATAATAATATTTTCACAGGTTCACCTTAACAACCTAATACAGTTCCTTGGATTTTCACGGGATATCATAATAAAAAACTCTTTTTATGATTTTGATGGATAAAAACCCCTTTTGTGATTTTGACGGGCCATCACAAATAAAAACCCTTTTTGTGATTTTCACGAGCTATCACAAATAAAAACCCCTTTTGTGATTTTGACGAGCTATCACAAATAAAAATACCTTTTGTGATTTTAGTGGGCTATCACAAACAAAAACCGACTGAGATTTTCACAGGTTATCTCAGACAAATCTAAAATGAAATACAGTAAAATAATGTACTTATATTCAAATGGAGATTCGAAGACATGGCAGAAGCTTATAGCAGTAGAATTTCTTTCTTGAACGAGGATGGTGCAGTGTTCAATCAGACAGAAGAAAGAGTATAGAGTTTTATCGATTTTATAAATAAAAAAACCCAAATGCTACTTCATTCAATTCTCTTAGATCTCAAAGAAGAGTATAGATCACTCTCCTAGAATAATATAAAAATGATCTTGAGAAAAGGGAATTGAATAAGCTATAAATTAAATTATAAATACCACATAGATAGCTTGCCGAGGAATTGAGCTTCTCTTTCCCTTGCGAAATGATTATAGCAAATTTTTGTTATATGTTAGAATGAGAGAAAGCCTCTCTTCATACAATAATTTTGCTATTAAATTTAAAATGAGAGAACGCCTCAATTTATAGTAAATTTTTGTTGTACTTTAGAATGAGCAATATCCTCAAGCATAATGAGAAAGTCAAGGCCTTCTTAAGATATTTGTGCGGTAATTCTGATATATAATTTAGCATATTCTAATCTCTTTCTCAAGTTACTTTTAATCGTTTTTAATAGAGTAATTCATACTCTACTTGAGAATTAGATAATTAACTTTGAAGAATTAGGGTTTTTGTTTATTACTTTGAAAACACATTAGATTCATATATTCTTTTCGGGTTAAACACATATACGGCTTCATCAATTTCCTAAGAAAGAAGATTGCTGCAATCAGCTACAATTACGTATTCGACTCAGCATCTGAAGATAAGTATTGTAATTTCATTTTATCGTTTACGTTTTTCTGAGATAGCTCGGAAATCTCAGTGGGTTGTTTTGTGGTGAGACCATGAAAATCACAAAGTGGGTTTGTTGTGATAACCCGTGAAAATCACAAGAACTGTATAAGGTTGTTAAGGTGAACCTATGTAAACCTTGAAATGGTGAAAACCAAAATTACGAGGGTAGTAATTTTGGGACTGCATTAGGTGTGGGTTAAACATCGAACCATTAAAACTCCTTATGCATTGGTGGTGATTGATTATTTCTTTATTGCTTACCTTGTGTAGATTGTCTCTTGCTAAGTTTGATATTTTGATCTCAAAGACGTCATGAAATAAGGTTGTCCTACCTAAATCTTTTAGGTGAAGGTTGTCTTATGAACTACTTGGAATCAAGATTTCAATACTCTAGGCAATTGAGAATATTTGTTTTATTATTCCGCATTATATCGAAATATTTTGTATTGTCATATTCACCCCACCTCTAGGGAATTTATAGTTCATCATTTCATAAAATAAGTGTCGCGTCAATATAAAGAAAGTGTCATGTCAATATAAAGAAACTGCCATGTCAACATAAAGAAAATGCTATTAGCAAACATCAATGTAACACTCGCACCAATCACTAATGTAACGCCACAAAAATCATCAGGTGTCATACCAACATTTTTCACCAAATTATCCAAGTCATGCAAGCTTGTGCATGGAGTACATAACATACAAGGATTCACATGCATCATCAATATCAAGGCCATTATCCAACACTAGCATCATATTGCCCTATGCATTAAGTGTCTATTATGCATGATGTTATCCTTACATTCAACAGCATCATTTATTTATCATCATCCATGCATCAAGTAAAACATGGTTATTTTATCCACGTTATCACCACGATAATCAATACCTGCAATATTGTCACTTGGATATCAAGCATGGTGGTCAACTCGCATGTTTTGACATCATGTATATTTATTTTCATAATATCATTACCCTTTGCATGAGGATCTTTTCCACTTCATGATTAACATAAGAAATGTCATAAGTATTACACGCAATTACTTATCCATCATCAATGCATATGCCATAATTCACCATCCGTTAAATCATATCTATTATTTCAACCAACAATTCTCCATCATCATCTCAATCATTAATAGGTGTTGAAATAGCGATGAAGACCGCTTGAGTTGAAGAAGGAATATGCCAATATCTCCTAGAGGGGGGTGAATAGGACTTTTTAAAGTTTTTATAAGTTATTTAAAAGTCTTATTACACTAATCCTAATAACATGTAGAAATTAGGATTACTCAAAATTAACTCTACTGGCTTCCAAGCCTTGTAGAGGATCTAAACACAAACTTCTTGAAAGATAAACAAATTGTAAACAAGATTGTGATGGATATGACTGTGTGTGTATGAGGTGTGATCTCAGGCAATCAGATATAAAAACATATAAGGAAATCACATAATTGAAAGACATTAACAATCTCAAACACAGTCATTTTTATAGTGTTCGACTACTTGTCTACTCCACTCCCGGCTGCCGCACTCAACCCTTGAGTGTACTGGATTTCACTAAGGAGGTTTCTCAGGGTTCACCTCAAACCTAAGGTTTTAAATCAGGTTCACCTTCAACCTTTACACAGAGGTTTCTACTCGGTTCACCTCTAACCCTAGAGTTTTACTGGTTCACTCCTAACTAGATGTTTATGCTCTCCATAGAGCAAGGGTCCATACAACGCACCCGGATGTTTATGCTCTCCACAGAGCAAGGGTCCATACAACACACCCACTACGTACACTCCTGTCGAAGGCCTCCTTGAGGACTTCAAAGGGTGAGAACCACTTAAGACCCAATCCTAGAAAGGAATGATCACAAGTGTCCTCCTGGACTCTGGATACTTACAAATAAGTTGATGAGTCCCATTCAGCACAACGACGAAGATCTCCTCCTTGTTGTTGAAGAGTCTTCGGCTCCCTTGATCCGCAACGCAAGATGATGTACCAATACTCGGCTTCGGGTTAGGTCAAGGTTATAATGGAATCCTACTCTATAAAGGTTTTTCTATAAGGAAGATAGAGTAGTTCCAATCTTATGCATTCAAGGCATCACAGCTTAATGATTTGCAATTAAGGTAAGTAGCTGGAGGATTCTTGAGTGCGAAAGTTCATTCCCCAATCCACTCTATTGAATGTCAATGGTGAGGGTGGATTGGAGGATAAACTTCCTTGAGAGAAAGGGCTTTGGATATAAGATATAAGTTGAAACACACAAAAGCACTCTCTACTTTCTCTCACAGCAACAAAAGACGAGTCCTCTATATGTAGGCAAAAAGTTCCAACGGATATAAAACGGTCACATTTATGATAGAGTTCGATATCATCGAGGAGGTTCGATATCATCGAGCGTATACTCTCGATAGCATCGATGGCCTGCTCGATGACTCGGACTGTCATACGCTTTTGAAACTCTTTACCAATTGGTCGATGAATCGAAACTATTGTCGATGTCATCGGATTTCGAACTCTGATTCCATCGATGATAGGTTCGATCCATCGACACTTGAAAAATGAGAGAGACATGACTTTGAAATATTTCAGATTTTCATGAGTGATCGGGGAACCGTCGAGATCATCGGAATTTGAATGTCGATGATATCAAGATCAGAGTCGATACATTGATAAATCCAGCGGATTTGACTTTAAGCTTGCTGGACGATTTATGTCTTTGTTCGATACAATCAACCTGGTGTCGATATCATCGATATTTGAATATCGATTCTATCGAAGGCCCCCCGATCATAGTTAAAAGGGACCTGAAATATCTGCTGTAAGAAATGCGCACCCTCGATCGATATCATCGATGGACCTCCGATCTTATCGATATTTGAATTTAGATCATATTGGGCGGTCATTGATATCTCGAAGGAATTTGAGATTTTCATTAAAAAAACAGGGGCCCCGAAAATCTGCCTGTCGATCTTATCGAACCACTCTCGATGGACTTGAGATTTGAATATCGATGATATCGATATGTGTATCGATACATCGATAATTCGTCCAGATATGTTGTGAAGTTGCTAGACATATTTAGTGCTTATATCGATGATATCGATAGGTATATCGATACATATAAATCAGTCCAGATGAATATTTAGTTGTTGGACACTTTTGGTCCTCTCATCGATAATATCGTTAAGGTATCGAGGACATCGACAGTGCAAGTCAATCATATCGAGGGTGCTTCGATAAAATCGACAAGGCGAGAAAAACTAAGAGATTTTCCTATTTTGCAAAAAGTTTTCTCACCCTAAAACCCTATGATTTCTAACTCGTTTTTAAGGGTTTTTCTTTACCTGGTGTTTTAGGTCATGGGATGTGAGCCTTTAGATTCACCTATGATGAGCTTGTACACATCCGGTTGAGGTAGACGCTTGAATTGATCTTCCTATCGAGCTCTGTAGATAGTCTGACCTACCACTCACGTAACTTGACAAACCAGGGCACTTTCAATCTCCCCCTTCGTCAATTATGTGACAAAACCTCCAAAACACCCTAAATTGTGTGTACATGCTTTTACACAATTTTATAATTTTTTAACCCATGTACACGACCCAATATTTGTTTTCCCTTACTTCAAAAACTCCCCCTTACTTGATGCAACTACTCCCCCTAACACCTGCAACAACATTCCAGTAGATGCACAATTTCCATCCGGGGTGTTTGTAAATGTTCTCCCCCTTTTGTCAGTCATTGACAAAGATATCTCAGTTGAAATTGACTGAAGCTCGAAATACTTAAGAGAACCCATCAGGTAGAAGCAGAACATTGATGTATAAAAGTTAACTTAATTCGATCAAACATCAATTTAAGAATTCATGAATGCATATTAGATAAGATAGAGCAGTAGTATAGCAGTTTTTAATCATATGCAATCCATAACTTGATAAACCAGGGGAACTCAGAACAGAAATATGGCATTAATGATATGAATTCTATTCAGCCATATTCAAAATAAAGCTAAAGTTATCCGATTATCCAAAATAGACTGCCCAAGATTGGTAGCAAATTAATAGTTATCCCAGCAAAAACACCAAGCCCACCAAAAAAATATATATTCAATTAGCACAACCATCTTCTACCGTCTTCGCGAGTCACCACGTGTGAGTAAATCAACTACTTGCTGATTAGTTTGTTGGAGAGAATCAACTTTTTCTTCAATCACGGTGAGACGTCTCTAACAATTGTGAAGTCGCTCCTGCATGCTTGTCATACCGTTTAGTAGATGACGTTCTAGATGGTGAGTTTGGCGATTTGTGATAGACTTCGGACTCAGCAATGGCGTTTAGCAACTGAGAAATAATTAGAGATGGAAGGCAGATCTTTGACCCTCTGGCAACTGAGTATACGATCATGGTCATGAGGCCGGTGAGATCGGACCTGTTGGTACTTCTGGGATAGATGTTGGTAGCAAAGATACCACGCAAGATCCGAAATCTGGGATCCATATACCTGGCTTTTAATGCATTCCCTTGGTGCCAGGGGATGTCCCTACCATTGCAAAGTACATAGTAACCTTGGATCGAATGTCCATGTTATCAAGATCCATCTCTAGGATACCTTCCGGGACCATGTTGAGTCCAATAGTTTCGGCTATTGTAGCTGGCGTGATAAACACATCATCACCACCCAAAGATACCATGAACGACGGAGGGTTAGCCACCGGTGAATGACACGCAGCAAGAAAGTTGCGTGTTCTCTCAAGTTAGCATGGCCCACCAAAGTTCAGAACATGCAGCCAATCTATTGCGGCAAACAAGGGTTCCAATTTGTATGGTTTGAGGTATTCCCTATCTACCCTTCTTTCATGAATAAGCTCCCTGCCCATGTATTTGGGTGGTCGTGAACTTGCTCCAGTTGGAGGAGGTGGTGCCGGAGATTCGGTTTGGGACCCACCTCGTGATCTTTGCCGAGTGGAGATCCCACTTTCCGGGGCTCTCTCTCTTTCTCTAAAGGCGAGGACTTTTTTTCGGGTAGCTCTTGAAGACTCCCCCTAACCAGATGCTACTCCTTTGTCCTTTCCCATGTGATAGATACGATTTGGGAAAAACGATAAATTAAAAAAATTGACAAAACGACAAATACCCAAAAGAGAATGGACTCTTGACGTTTTAGAAGGGTATTACCCAATTTGTGAAGGATTTTAGTAGTCTGACGTGGCTCCAACTGATTTGGTCGAGAGAATCGAGCAAGGAAGGTGACAGTGAAACCCTTAGAAAATAAACCCCCTTTTTCGTTTCACTGACTTTTATCGGGCACCATCTGTCGATATAATCGACCACTGTCTCAATAATATCGAGAGGTTGGTTATCGATTCTATCCAGTCTGTTTTTTATATCATTCTTGCCACCTGACTATTCTTTTCCTAAAGAGGTGTCGATGATATCGACCTTTTGTCGATAAATCGAGAATGTCATATCGACAGTCATATTAAAGATGAAGATTTTCAATTTTCAGCATTCTGACGCCTTTCCAAGTATACTTTTTGTATTTCTATCATTAGTATACTCAACAAAACCTATGTACACACACACTGTACACACCAAAATTATAAATATTTGAATGTTTATACAAAAAAAAAAAAAAAAAAAAAATTGAGGCAAGAACCCTCAGATATATCTTTTTAAACTCAAAAAGAAAAATCCTCATTTTGGCACATGTTCAAATCTTTGATGCTCATTCTGAACTAATTCTTCCTTATCCATTTCATCTTGTCAATCAATTTGACTGGTGATGCAAGGGCATTGCTTCTATTCATATTCCTAAGAGGACTTTTGAAGTTCTGTATTTCTCTGGTTAAAAATTTGTTAACATGATTCTGACCAGAACTAGGTTGAGTCCTCCTTGGTGTTATGCATTCAAACTTATAATTACCTGACTCACCACACAAATGACATACTGGAGTTGTTCTGGTTTTGCTTCCAGAGGCAGCAAATTTTTCAGATCTAGGTGCTGCATTTCCATCCTTTGGCTTAAACTTTTCATATCCTATACCACTTTTATCCTTTCCAGGTCTTCCCATTCCCAACAGTTTTTCTAGTTTTCTCCACTCTGGGAAAACTTGTTGTTTATCTTGGCCATTTTCTTGGATTCTTCTATATCAAACAGGAGTGTATGATTTTCATTTTGAAGGAGCATATTTTTGTCTTTTAATTGCTCAACCTGTTTGTTCAGTTTTTCAGACTCGTTTTTAAGAAGAGTATTGATTTGTTCGAGTCTATCATTATCTGAGTGATATTGTTGTAATTCATTGATTAGATGTGTATTGATTTCTAGAGTTTTATCCAAATCTCTTTGCAGCATTTCCTTCTTGTTCTCAGATATACCCGGTTTTTTAAGAATGTTGATGCTATGAATATAAAGTTGATTATAAGCATCTTGCAGTTTATCCTATTCGATTTCTTCTTCTTCTTTTCCACTGTCGGATGAAATGATTCCGTGGCTAGCTATTCTTTCTCGCTTTCTAATTCGGTGGAAATGATTGAAGCAATGGAGACCATGAGTATTTTCAATGATTTCTGATCTCCATTGCTTTTAGAGTCATTAGATTCTGAACTTGACTCCTCAGTATCATCCCACGTGGCAGCCATAGCCTTGCCCTTAGTTTTTCTATTTGGGCATTCAGTAGACAAGTGTCTATACTTGTGACAGGCGTAGCATTGTGGTTCTTTGGTTCTTTTACCAAATTTGCCTGCAGAAGGTTTATAGTTCACCTTTCTCCCTTTGGAAGGCCGACCACGATTCTTTTGAAAGAATCTTCTGAATTTTTGTGCCAGTAGAGCCACTTCTTCATCTTCATCTTCCTTTTCACTTTCACTGTCCACATGAATTGTTTTCTTTGAGGTTTTTAGGACAATGTTTTGAATTTTTGGGGTTGTGTGAAGTGTAGTTCAAAAGTTTGTAGGGAACCTACCAGTTCTTCTACTTTCATTTCATTTATGTTCCTACACTCCTCAATTGTTGTAACCTTGGGATTAAATCGTTCCGGTAGGGATCTTAAAATTTTCCTACAAATTTTCGGTACCGAAACTTTTTCTCCCAATCCACCCATGGAGTTGCAAATAATGTTTAACTTGGTGAAAAACTCCATAAATGTCTCATGCTCTTCCATTCTGAGACTTTCGAACTGTGAAGTCAGAAGTTGAAGTTTAGATCGCTTCACAGTGTTTGTGCCTTCATGGGTTGTTTCCAATAAATCCCATGCTTCCTTGGATGTCCCACACATACTTATCTGATTGAATATATCCTGGGATATGGCATAGTAAATAACATTCATAGCCTTGGCTTCAGATGTCTGCCTTTCTTTGTCAAATGTTGTCCACTTTTCTTTGGATTTGGGCTTTGTGATTGTTGTGCCACTATCAAGTACAATTTGTTCAGTAGGTGACACATATCCACTTTCAACTATATCCCAAACGTCATGATCCAAAGATTTCAGAAAGTAGTGCATCCTAGCCTTCCAGTATGCATAATTTGAGCCGTCAAATACTGGAGGTCTAGTGACTGATGAGCCCTCTCCTTTGGCCATATTCCCAACTTCAGTCAAGATCACTCTCTAGGTGGTGAAGCCCTTAAAGAGAGACCCGCTTTGATACCAAATGAAATAGCGATGAAAACTGCTTGAGTTGAAGAAGGAATATGCCAATATCTCCTAAAGGGGGTGAATAGGACTTTTTAAAGTTTTTATGAGTTATTTAAAAGTCTTATTACACTAATCTTAATAACATGTACAAATTAGGATTACTCAAAATTAACTCTACTGGCTTCCAAGCCTTGTAGAGGATCCAAATACAAACTTCTTGAAAGATAAGCAATTTGCAAACAAGATTGTGATGTATATGACTGTGTGTGTGTATGAGGTGCGATCTCAGGCAATCAGATATAAAAACATATAAGGAAATCACATAATTGAAAGACATTAACAATCTCAAACACGGTCATTTTTATAGTGGTTCGACTACTTCTCTACTCCACTCCCGGCTGCCGCACTTAACCCTTGAGTGTACCAGATTTCACTAAGGAGGTTTCCTAGGGTTCACCTCAAACCTAAGGTTTTAAATCAGGTTCACCTTCAACCTTTACACAGAGGTTTCTACTCGGTTCACCTCTAACCCTAGAGTTTTACTGGTTCACTCCTAACCAGATGTTTATGCTCTCCATAGAGCAAGGGTCCACACAACGCACCCGGATGTTTATGCTCTCCACAGAGCAATGGTCTACACAACGCACCCACTACGTACACTCCCGCCGGAGGCCTCCTTGAGGACTTCAAAGGATGAGAATCACTTAAGACCCAATCCTAGAAAGGAATGATCACAAGTGTCCTCCTGGACTCTCGATACTTACAAATAAGTTGATGATTCTCATTCAGCACAATGACGAAGATCTCCTCCTTATCGTTGAAGATTCTTCGGTTCCCTTGATCCGCAACACAAGATGATGTACCAATACTCAGCTTCGGGTTGGGTTAAGGTTATAATGGAATCCTACTCTCTAAAGGTTTTCCTATAAGGAAGATAGAGTAGTTCCAATCTTATGCATTCAAGGCATCCCAGCTTAATGATTTGCCATTAAGGTAGTACCTAGAGGATCCTTGAATGCGAAAGTTCATTCCCCAATCCACTCTATTGAATGTCAATGGTGAGGGTGGATTGGAGGATGAACTTCCTTAAGAGAAAGGGCTTTGGATATAAGATATAAGTTGAAACACACAAAAGCTCTCCCTACTTTCTCTCACAGTAACAAAAGACAAGTCCTCTATATATAGGCAAAAAGTTCCAACAGATATAAAACGGTCACATTTATGACAGAGTTTGATATCATCGAGCAGGTTCGATATCATCGAGCGTATACTCTCGATAGCATCGATGGTCTGCTTGATGACTCGGACTCAATGTCATACGCTTTTGAAACTCTTTGCCAATTGGTCAATGAATCGAAACTATTATCGATGTCATCGAATTTTGAACTCCGATTCCATTGATGACAGGCTCGATCCATTGACACTTGAAAAATGAGAGTCTTGACTTTGAAATATTTCAGGTTAGTGATCGGGAAACCGTCGAGATCATCAGAATTTGAATGTCGATGATATCGAGATCAGAGTCGATGCATCGATAAATCCAGCGGATTTGACTTTAAGCTTCCTGGACAATTTATGTCTTTGTTCGATACAATCGACCTAGTGTCGATATCATCGATATTTGAATATCGATTCTATCGAAGGCCCCCCGATCATAGTTAAAAGAGACCTGAAATATCTGCTGTAAGAAATGCGCGCCCTCGATCGATATTATCGATGGACCTCCGATCTTATCGATTTTTGAATTTAGATCATATCGGACGGTCATTGATATATCGAAGGAATTTGAGATTTTCATTAAAAAACAGGGGCACCGAAAATCTGCCTGTCGATCTTATCAAGCCACTCTCGATGGACTCGAGATTTGAATATTAATGATATCGATATGTGTATCGATACATCGATAATTCATCCAGATATGTTGTGAAGTTGTTGGATATATTTAGTGCTTATATCGATGATATCGATAGGTGTATCGATACATCGATAAATCTGTCCAGATGAATATTTAGTTGTTGGACACTTTTGGTCCTCTCATCGATAATATTGTTAAGGTATCAAGGACATCGACAGTGCAGGTCGATCATATCGAGGGTGCTTCGATAAAATCGACAAGGCGAGAAAAACTTAGAGATTTTCCTATTTTGCAAAAAGTTTTCTCACCCTAAAACTCTATGATTTCTAACTCGTTTTTAAGGGTTTTTCTTTACCTGGTGTTTTGGGTCATGGGATGTGAGCCTTTAGATTCACCTGTGACGAGCTTGTACACATCCGGTTGAGGCAGACGCTTGAATTGATCTTCCTATCGAGCTCTGTTGATAGTCTGACCTACCACTCACGTAACTTGACAAACCAGGGCACTTTCAGGTGTGTCCCACCTAGTGTGACCCCCACACTGGCCTTGCACTACGTGTAAGGTACACGATCTTATAAGTTAAGCATGGGTCCCACATGGTGGATCACTAAGAAAATCCTACATACGATAAACACACAACCACTGGGCCCCTTTTTTTTATAAATCTCATTCCATGACTAAGTGGGCCCAACTAGCTGAAGGAGTAAGTTCAACACACCAGTATGCCCACATTTTACAACAAGTATGGTTAATGGCATTTTCATTGATTTAACAATATTGCGGTATAGCCCACTTAGGTTTGGATCTAGTTTGGTAGTGGACAACGATTCCACACCAAGAGAAGTATACATGGATACATACCTCTAAGGTCAATCTTGTAACACAACTGGGCTCCACAATTCCAACATCAACTAGGAGATATAATTTCAATCCCAAACATAAGACATAGATCCCACCTCATGTTGGGCCAACAAACCTTATTCACAAGTAAAACGAGAAGGCTCGTCTACTACAACTTATATAATCCAAATGGCCCTATTAAGTGTGGCCCAGCTAACTGGCAGTACTGTGCATGGCATGCTGCCCACAAGGCAATTGGAATGCCTAACAGGCCTCAGAATGTTCCTAAATTTTATCTTGTCATTTCCTACCATTTCCCTTAGTATTGGGCCCACTTAGGCCTTATGTTGCTTCATTTGGATGGCTCAAGGCCATAGATAGTCTAAGAGAGATGGATGGGCAGCAAGGGTTGTCTATCACCCAATCACAAGGTTTAGTGGCAATCGCTTTATGACATACACAAGGTGAGACTTACTATACAAAGATACAACCCGCAAGCAAAAGGCCCACTTAAGATTTTGGGTCTAACACCACCTAAGGGTTCATGTCCAGGGTTTAGATAATTCATTTTCATGGTTTAGATACTCTATTAAATTATTTGGGAAGGTGGTGGACCCCATGGATGTGGTCCAAATGAATTCTATATCAAATAGACTTTTGGTGCAAGGTTGTTTTTGTGCCATTTTCAAGTCAAATTTATCATCATGTGGGGCCCACATCTGGTGAAAGGAAAGATCCATCTAGTATCTCTATGTATGGGCTTTAAAAGGTATAAATCGGGCCTCATTGGTTGGGTGTATAAAATTTTCGATGATGGCCAAAACATGGGTACTTGGAGAAAATGTACAGGAAACACTGCAGAATTAGTTTTGTCCCAAGTTTGAGTACGTCCCATGATCACAAGGGACCACCTTTCAACGTTCCGTCGGGTGCCTTTGGTATTCCTATATATGGAATTCAAAAAATATAAGATGGGACCAACTGATTTTGCACACATAATATTTGGTGTAGGGCCAAACATAGGCATTTTAATTTTCTGCACAACCATGCCTGGCCCCATTTTGGGATCCACTCCCCGATCATGTGGGGTACTCTTCGGCCAAGTAAAATATTATTTCTCTATTCATTGGTATAGGTTAAATGTTTCGAGTAATATCTCACACATATCTTGTGCATGAGGTCCGCCACTAGGGCCCAAAGTTGGTCAAAAACTTAGAAAGTCAGAAATGCAATTTCAGAAATGGATTTGTCTAAACTTTAGGCCAACTTGTCAAACACTTGGGGTCCATTCTTGATGGAGCGGTAGGACATCCTAGAAAAATGATATGTGGATTAGATATTCCCCAAAGTGGGACCCTTAACTACAGAGTATGGGGCCTACCACAAGGTGTCAAAGAGGCCTACATGCAATACAGTTAAGTACTTAAAAAAATTTTCAGTAAACAGAAAAAGTGCAAAGGAAAGGAAATAGATAGAATGGCAAGTGGGGCCCACATACTAGCAAAGCAAAGATAAGAGACACACATCAATACATATGGCTATCCAGATTGAATGAACTAATAAAGTACATAAATCAAAAGTGGGCCCACTACAAAGTGCGTCCACAGTAAGAGGATGCATGTTGTGGACAACATAAATACACATATAAGTAGCACATGAAATGTATTAATCAAATCTCTATGATCGGATTCTCTATTGGAAAATCCGAGCCAATGGATGGTTTGGGAATACATCATTTAGGCTTTTTATAGGTTTCCAACTATACATAGCCTTGGATCCAACTGGACCACGCATAACAATTCAAGGTTTATCCTTATGGAATTATTTGTTGGTCCACATTTCCTAAATTATATTATGAAAGAATCTAACTATAGGGACCATACATATGATTATTAACTATCTTAAGTATATTAATAAAAAATATCAAATACATCTGACTGTTGGAATCATGGATTTGGCCCACACAATATGTAGTCACAACAAGCACTCAAGTACATTTTTGTACAAGGCTAAGATCTCAGTCGTTCGAACTCCGATCGAGGCTTATTATATACAGTTGGAAAGGTAGTTCGATTTTCTACGAATCCAACAGAATATATCTTTCTAATAGGTTCAATAAAGGAAGCAAAAATGGTTCTATTTTTGGCAAATCGGAACCCTCTATGTGCTGCTAGACAGCAGCCAAGTAAAATTAATGCCATGATGATTGGACCGTTAGATAGCTATGAGATTTAGCCCAGAGTTATCTCATATTTTGTTTCATATTATTATTCAACTCAGATCTTAGTATGGTTGATTTTATACAAGTTTTACAAGTTTCTGTCCAGATACAAAAGGGGGATTACATGTGAAGGGTGTGGATATAATGTTCATCATGGTGGACCATACTGACGTGGGCCATCTTGCTGACCACTATGGTAAGTAATATATGCACCCATGGGGCTCCACACCAGTGGGCCCCACATGCATCAAGAAAATATAAAATGAAGAAAGAGGAGGATGAGGAGGATGGATGGAGGGGGTGTACACTTACCTCAAATGGATAGATGGCTGGATGATGATGTGTGGTCCACTTCCTCTAGGTTTAATGGTGGGCCACACCTTGGCCCCACTCTCTCTCACTCTCTCTTAAAATCTTAGAAATTTCTAAGTGTAGCAAAAGTATGAGTATAAGAGAGCTCCTACTCTTATATAGAGAATTGAGGGTTGAGGTGGCAAGATGATGTGGCAAGTTTATGGGGTCTTATTGGTGCTAAAAGTGAGGTAGAAGGTGATGTATGTCATGGGTAGTGGATGGATGAGGTGGACAATGCTAAGCATACATTGGCCAAGGTGGAAGAAATCTATGCATGCATTGGCTAATGGGTGATAAGGGTTGTAGGTTGTAGGTGATGCATGGTGGATGATGAAGTGGAGTATCGTAATTAGTTATTTGAAGTGATGTTGTACAAAACAAGACATGTATAGGATAAGCTGGACATGGGCCATGATTAGTTTATAAGGCATGGTGAGAGGGCTAATGATGGGTTTTGGGGTAGAACTCATTTTTATCTCATAGTACATTGTCTTATATGTGCTAGCTCCTTATTTGTCAAGTAGTGATTGTCTTATCTTGTGATAATTTCTATGTTCTAGAAAGTGGGATTTAAGCCCACATGGGTTCAAGTCGAATGTGCCTAGTACAATAAAGGTTGCTCATGTTACAAGATATGCAATTTGGGTCGTAGATTCGATGGGTCGTATCTCACTAATAGCGTGTTAGATTGACACATGGTTTTCTCCTTGGTGACCGCATCGACGACGTGGCCCACATGATAGAGGTTTCAAGGTCATCCGGGAAAAATCATTCGGGTGGGGTTTCTAGGTGTGCTAGGGTGCAGTGAATAATCTATTAATGTTGCGAGTAGGGATAGGTGTGTGCACGAGTGGTGTTACAAAGGACAGGGATCCTACAGTAATCCAATAGCACCAAGCAAGCACAATGCAAATAGTCTAAATTTAACATGGAAAAACCCTTGAGGGAAAAATCACGGCACAAAGCGACAGAAAGCACTATGAAAGAAGAAATTACAAGAGATAGAGAGAATACCAGATTCGAACAAACCTCGAATCCCCCTTTACAAACTCTTGAAATCTTAGGAATGAATTAGAAAGCCTTATATTACCTCCAAATCCCCATTACACCCAAATATATAGCCTCTAGGTGAATCCTAAACAAAATCGGAAACAAATCTCTCAAATTCGCAAATTGACGTAAATCTGCGTGGAATCGTTCGATGTCATCGAAACTTAATGTTTGATGACATCAAAGCTACTTCAATGGCATCGAAAAATACCAAAATGTTTCAGTGACTAAACATGAAAATCTAAATATTACCGATGACATCGACCAGGCCTTTAATGGCATTAAACAACCTTCAATGACATTGAACTGTCTTCGATGGCATCAAAAATGGCACCAAAGTGTCTAGTAACCAAATTGATTTATTCTGAAAAACCTCGATGGCATCAAGCCGATTATGATGAAATCGAAGCATGCTCGATGGCATTGAACCTGTCATCGATAGACTATTGAATTACAAATTTAACACATCTATCAATAATCTCCACCATGTCTTTAATCGAGATCCTTCATTGTTTTTCTCCTTCTCTAATCATACCTTGCATCATAGCTCCATCATCACTTCTCGTGCACACTTCATCCTTCTTTTATGGCTTTGCCAAGCCCAGAGAAGTTGCACAGAACCTAAACTTATCTGTAAGAATCACCTTGGTGAGCATGTCCTCCAGATTCACGCTCGTGTGAATCTTTTCCAGAGTCACGCCTCCTTCCTCAAGCACCCGTCAGATAAAATGGTGACGAACATCAATGTGCTTAGTACGTGAATGATAAACAATTTTTTTAGCCAAATTGATAGTGGTCTCACTCTCACAATTAACCAACACGGCCTCCTGTTGAAGCCCCAACTGATTTATCATGTCTCTCAACCAAACACCTTCTTTAAATGCTTCTATCACTACCATATACTCCACCCGCTAGCACAAACGAGTAACCTGAAGTTGACTTTCTGGAATCTATACTACCTGCCTAATCTAAATCCACATACCCAACTAACTCGGTCCCTGTTTTCTTAAAAGTTAAGACGTAGTCTTTTGTACCTTGAATATATCGAAGTAGTCATTTCACCGCTTGTCGGGGTTTAACATGTATCTGCTCATAACACCAACTGCCTGTGAAATACTGGTCTCGTACAGACCATGACATACATTAAACTACCAACGACATTCGAACAAGGCACACAAGACATATCCTATTTTCCTCATTTGATTTAGGATATTGTTTTGAGGAAAGCTTGAAGTGACCCATATGGGGAACGCTGACCGGCTTTGCCTTGTCCATCCCATACTTGATCAACACATTTTCAAGGTATTCTACATGTAATAACTAAAGCCTGCTTCTCTTCCTGTCCATATGAATATCTATTCCGAGAACCCTCTTTGAAGCCCACAGATCTTTCATCTCGAATGTCCTTGATAACCGAGTCTTCGGTACATCAATTTCAGACATGTTATGAATGGCAATCAACATGTCATCAACATATAATACTAGAATGATAAACTTACCATCACTCAGTGTCTTATAATAGACAAACTAATTGTATTCACTCCTAGTAAATTTCTGACTCAACATAAAAGAATTAAATTTTATATACACTGCCTAGGTGACTATTTCAGGCCGTACAACGACCTTTTTAACCTGCAAACCTTGTTCTCTGCCCCTTTAATTTCATAGCCCTCTGGTTGCTTCATGTAGATCTGCTCTTTCAATACCCCATGTAGGAATGCAGTCTTCCCATCCATCTATTCCAACTCAAGATCGTATTGGGTAACCAGCACCAACACGAATCTGATAGATACTTTCTTTACTACTGGCGTGAATATCTCTATGAAGTCTACACCTACTCTTTAAGCATAACCTTTCGCTATTGACCTTGCTTTATCTATCATGTTTCTTCTTGAAGATCCACTTGCACCCGATAGCTTTTCGGCCCACTGGTAGCTCCACCAGCTCCTAGAGCTTGGCAAGACCCAACTCAATCCGGCAGATCCGACTTGTCCGACTCGCTCAAATCCAACTCGACCTGAACTAAATGCCAAAGTCAAGTTCGAATTGAGTAGACCCAATCGGATCCGAATCCCAACCAAGTCGAGTTCGGGTTACATAGTAACCTGAACCGACTCGAAACCCGACTCGATCCTTGGTGGGGCCACGTTATATATAATCTCTCCATCCTTTTCTTCTCCACTTCTCTTGTTTGATCTCTCTCTCTCTCTCGCTCTCTCTCTCTCTCTCTCTCTCTCTCTCTCTCTCTCTCTCTCTCTCTCTCTCTCTCTCTCTCTCTCTCTCTCTCTCTCTCTCTCTCTCTCTCTCAGATCAGCAACAGGATCAGATTTCGCTTCTTCGAAGGTTGATTTTCTCCTTGATTTTTAATGGTAAGTCTACGATCTTTAATAGTTTCTATTTTCTTCATTGGATGTTGAGATCTTTGTTTCAAGTTTGAGTTTTCTGAATATTTTCTTCTTGAATCCATCTCTCTTCTTAAAATATTTTAGTTTTGAGTTAATTTTCTTATTCGTATGTGATTTCTTTGAAGATATTAGGGTTTCATGCCATTTTCTACTTCTGTTTTTTAGATCTGAAGCTTT
Organism: Magnolia officinalis; assembly: GCA_021015155.1. Taxonomy (NCBI): domain Eukaryota; kingdom Viridiplantae; phylum Streptophyta; class Magnoliopsida; order Magnoliales; family Magnoliaceae; genus Magnolia; species Magnolia officinalis. Next base: position 10,389 of record JAJHSJ010000679.1, on the reverse strand, counting down.
TTTCTAGAGAAATTTAAGGTTTTTTTACAAGATTAAGATATTGATGTAGATCTGACTTTATCTCTGGATAATGAACAGCTGAGATCTAACCTTGATGATCCAGTGACCCGACCCAAACCGTACCAACTCGATCCGACTCAGTATCTATGACAGAGTTGGACTTGATTTGGATCAGCCCAGCCAAGATCTGGTTCAAATCGAGTCAGGCCACTGGACTTGGTCCTGAGTCAAATCGATATCGGGTCAGCGTTTTCACAATACCAGATCGAGTCGAGTTGGTCCTAACTCGATCTGACTCAACTCGATGCCCACCTCTTCTAGCTCCCATGTCTCATTCTTGTATAAGGAGTCCATCTCACCATCCATTACAGCTTTTCACTTTTCTGCATCGCCTCATTAAGAGCCTCCTGAAGAGTAGAAGGATCTCCCTCATCTGTAATGAGGGCATATGCAATATTAGAGTCGTCCCTTTATCTCGCCGGTAGCATGCGATCTTGCAGGGGATTTCTTCTCACAGGTGGCTGCTCCACCTGCTCTTGTACATCTACGTGTCTATCTCTATCTAAGTGTCTTCTGTGCCAATTCGAACGTCCACGACCAACCTTACTAGTTCCTTTTACTCCTCTTGATCATTCTTGCGGAATAGGAAACCTTCGTCGAATTTAACATCCCTTATAATAATGATTTTTCGTGTGACTCAGTCATACAGCCTGTATCCCTTCACACCAATACCGCAGCCAACAAAGATGTACTTTTTGGCCCTTTGGTCTAGCTTATCTATCTCTCAACTAACGGTAAATGAGAGTAAGCCTCACAACCAAATATACGCAATCCTGAGTAGTATACTTTTTGAGCACTCTATACTTCCTTTAGAATCTTGCAATCAATCACCATGGAAGGGGACTGATTCACCAAATAACAAGTCGTGTTAATGACCTCAGTCTATAGGTTCTTGCCCAATGCAATATTACTAATCATGCATCGGGTCCTCTCTAAGAGAGTCTGATTTATCCGCTCAGCCATACTGTTTTGCTCGGGTGTGTGGTGCATTGTGTTGTTCCTTATTATCCCTTTGTTCTTACAAAATTGATTAAATTCAGTAGAAGTAAATTCACCATCGTTATCAATCCTTAAAACTTTCACCTTTCGCCCTGTTTATTTTTCCACTATGGCCTTCTATTGTTTGAAATTGGTGAAAACCTCATATTTATATTTCAAGAAATAAACCCAAACTTTTCGAGAGTAGTCATCAATGAATGTGACAAATCATGGCAACCCTCCAAAAGAAACCGCGGGTGACGACCCCCATACATCAGAATACACATAATCAAGTACTCATTTACATACACGTTTTCCATATTTAAAAGATAATCTAAATTGTTTACCATATATACAATGCTCGTATATATTTAAATCAAGACTTTTAAAACTTGGAATAAAGCATCGATCAGAAAGTACATTCATGCCTCGCTCGCTCATGTGGCCTAGTTATGCATGTCATATACATGCAAACGTTGAATCTGCTACCACAGCTGTAGCTCTACTTGTTGAAGTGCTTCTAATCAACCTATAAAGGTTACCGTGTCTCTATGTTCTCATAACTACGAGCGCTCCTTTTGAAACTTTAAGGACACCATTAAAATCGATGAACTTGAACCCTATTAGTTCAAGTGCATCGAGGGAAATCGAACTCTTATTCATATCAGGAACATGCCTCACCTTAATCAAGGTACGCTCCATCTCATCAAACATCCTGATGCGTACCATACCAACAGCCACAACGTTACAGGCATTATCATTGTCCATAAATAGTTGTCCATCATTATAGTCCCTCTAACTGGGGAACCAACTCTGATGAGGTGTCATGTGATATGAAGTCCCAATGTCAAGAATCCACTCATCTCTATGATCATTGTATAAGTGTCCGATCATAGACATTGATAACACATCACCTCCTCTTGTGTATTCATCAGACATGACAGTGTTGGCTTCCGTGGAAGGAGCCTCTGAGTTTTCTTTATTCGCTTTAGGATTTGTATAATCCTTCTTCATGTGCCTTCACATCTCATAATTCCATCACTTTAACTTATTGTTGCTCTTGCCCTTGGATTTGGACCTCGATTGAGAAGATCTTATGTCCTATTTGAATTCTGACCCCTCATAAACCATGCGTCGGTGGATGCCCCCATGCTACCATTTTTCTTTCTCATTGCCTTTCCCTAAAGGGCTGAGATAATGGTATCAACACTAAGGGTTATGTTATCGGTGCATAAGGTGTCTTTAAAAGACTCATACAAAGTAGGGAGTGAATTCAACAAATACATGCCTAATCTTCTTTATCGACCGCTACCTCCATGTCTAGCAATTTGCATATCATCTTGTTCAAATTGCTAATGTGGGCTTCAACATCTCCTCCCTCTACCATCTTGAAGTTAAACAGTTGCAGCTTCAAGTGTAGGTGATTTTCAAGGGACTTCTTCGCATAGATGTCCTCTAACTTCTCCCACAAATTTGTTGCGGTTTTCTTCCTCAAGACATTATAGAGAACCTCATTCGTTAAGCACAATTCAATTGAGGATTTCTCTTTCTTATCTAGTTTCATCCATTCATCATCATCCATAGATTTTGGTCGCTTCTCAAGGACCTCATCAAATCCTTATTAAATCAATATGCTAGTCATCTTGACCTTCCATAATTCAAAATTATTTTTCCCAGAGTATTCTCAACATCAAACTTAGGATTGACAGTCATTGATACTCACTTTCAGATTCAAGCCTGCGCCCCAATGATAGCTATGATATCACTTGTTGGGTGACCGTGAAAGCACATAGAGATTAATCAAGTGGAGTAATCCAATAGCACCAAGCATGCAGAACGCAAACACTCCAAATTTAATGTGAAAAAAAATCCTTGAAGGAAAAAACCACAACACAAGGCGACAGAAAGTACTATGAAAGTAGAAATTGCACGAGATAGAGAGAATACCCGATTTGAATAAGCTTCAAATCTCCCTTTACAGACCCTTAAAACCCTAAGAATGAATTAAAAAGCCTTAAATTACCTCACAATCCCAGTTACACCCAAATATATAGCCTCTACGTGAATCCTAATCAAAATCGGAAACAAATCCCTCAAATTTGTAAATCTTTGAAAATCTGTGTGGAATCGTTCGATGTCATCAGAACTTAACCTTTGATGACATCGAAGCCACTTCGATTACATCAAAAAATACCAAAACATTTGAGCAACCAAACGTGAAAATTTGGATATTACCGATGGCATCGACCAGGCATTCAATGGCATCGAACCACCTTTAAAGACATCGAATGGTCTTCGATGGCATAAAAAAGAGTACCAAAGTGTCCAGCAACCAAATCAATTTATTCCAAAGAAATCTTGATGGCATTGAGCCAAGTTTGATGACATTGAAGCTTACTATATAGCATCAACCTGTCATTGACAAACTGTTGAATTACAGATTTAAGACATCTATCTACATTATTGAGTCCCAAAGTTAAAGTCTTTTGACTATTATTCTAAGAGACTTTGGGAAGGATTAGATGCCTTTATTAATTTCGATTATTACACTATTTAAGGAAAGGTACGTATGTGGGGCTATAAAAGTCATGTCCATTGCTTCGTAGATAACTTTTATTTTTGTTATAATTAGTTATTTTTAAGGTTGATTAAATCCTAAAGTTCAAGGTACTTCACCTCAGTTGTTATAACAAGTAGAAATCAAGATAAGCCACATAAGGTATAAGTGGCTTAATACTTATGATCCAAATGACCCCTTAAAGTCTTTGTCCTGACTCATGAAGAATCTCTTTTTAGAGAGATAGAAGAACTTAATCATTGCATCATTGAGTGGTTTTATGATAACTATTATATTTTATATTTAGTTTTTTTTCGAAAAGAGGCCCATAATCGGGCCCAACAGCTTCATTGATAAGGCAAAATTTACAACTTAGTCTATATTCAGGCGGGCCAGCAACATTTTAGTTGCACCACCTATTATATACTATACATCCAGGAATTTTGCTTCCTAATAGACCCAATAGACCCAAGGCCTGTTTTGTCCAACAGAACACAACCTTTAATCAAACAAGGGAGGAGAGAGACGCCCGAGAAAAACTTTTTAGCTTGCGTCATGCTCCCCTCTTTGGCTAAACCATCTGCTGGCCTGTTCATTTCCCTAGGAATAAGGGAGATGTTGAAGGTTCCTCTACTCCGTAATTCCTTGATTCTAGCAACCCAGTACTTCCAAACCCACGAGATCTTATTCTCCTGGGCCAAACACCTGAACACCCAACTGGAATCTATTTCGATACGAACCCGACCGAAACTAACGGAAACACACACCTTCATCCCATAATAAACAGCCCGAAGCTCGGCCTGATTGTTAGAGGCATTCCCATAGCCATTGGAGAAAGCAAACTTCATGTTCCCTTGATTATCTCTACAAATGCCCCCACCCCCTGCGGGCCCTGGGTTTGAAAGGGCGGACCCGTCAACATTCAGCTTGAACCAACCTTTAGGGGTTCCTAACCCATTTAACAAAGAGGAACAACTGAGGTGGGGCGGGAATGAGCAGTAGACTTGCTGGAGACGAGGCCGGCTGAGGCAGGAAAGGGAAGCGAAAGGCAGCTCATGTCCTTTCCGAAGATAACAGTCACCCAGTCTTTAATCTTGCCAAAAACTCCAGCCGCAGACAACAGATTCCCATCAAAACGGGCGTCATTCTGAACTTTCCAGATTTCCCAAAGCGCAAAGGCTAGGATTAGACGAATAAGGCTCAGAATTCTACTAATAGGGAGGGGCCTAAACCACCACCAATGAAGGCGGTCCAGGACAGAGAGGTGATGAGAAAGGGGGATCCCGAAAGATCTGGGAAGCATGATCCAAACCTTAGCCGCCAACTTTCCCGATAGGAAAAGATGCGTCATGGATTCAATACAAGGGGACACGTCTGGACCATCGCCACAACAGACGCACTTCGACGTAAGAGGGATCCCTTTCTTCTAGAAGCTTTCCTCCACAGGCAATGCCCCTTGCAAACACTTCCACATGAATAATGAGATCTTCAGAGGGATTTTGGGATGCCAGATCCGTTTAGCCCAAACTTTCTTCGTGCTAAGAGTCCTTACAGCGCCCCAGGCATACTTTAAAGAGAAGTTACTAAATGGGTCAAGCGGCTAGATCGAGCAGTCGTTGGAGTCCGTAGTACAGTAACCCCTATGAGAGATGTGAACCAAAATCTCAGTGGGGAGATCCAAAGGATACGTCGGGCGGAGCCCATCTTTCCCAATGAAATCTGACACCAGGAGAGACCTCATATCCGAAGGAATCTGGAAATCAAACAGAGTCTCCAAAAACCCTAGCCCCGACTAGTTACTGTCCCACATGTTGATGTTCCCTCTCCCCACATCCCATTGGACATTCCTGTCGAGATCAAGGAAGAGGCCCACCATGCATTTCTAGATTAGAGAGGTCCCGAGATAAAATCTGATGGAGCTGTCAGCGCCCCTTGCTTGCATGTACTTGGACTGCATGAAACTAGCCTATAGGTTGTTTCCTCTGTCTTAACCTATGGCCCAGGCCATCTTCATGTGAAGTGCACGCATCACCTCCTTAAGCTTCCTGACTCCCAGGCCTCCCTCATCCTTAGGAAGGGAGATGACGCCCCAATTCCTCTAATGAAGCTTCTTCTTCCCTCCTTCCAACCCCAAAAGAAGTTCGCAAACCTGCCTTCCAGACTTTCAAGCACTTTCTTCAGGATAACAGTGGCTGCTAGCGAGTGGATTGGAATGTCCATCAGTACCGACGTTATTAGCGTTAATTTGCCAGCTTGAGACAGTACTTTGGCATTCCACCCTTGGATTTTGGAGGCCACCTTATCCAACAGTGGCCCAAACATGTTACATTTTATCCTCCCTTTGGCAATAGAGACCCCCAAATACGTGAGAGTGGAGGAGGAAGGGTCGAGACCAAGGTACCTCTCGATGTATCTGACCCTTGCATTTGGCATTTTAGCAGAGCAACAGAATGCACTCTTCCTCAAATTTACTTTTTGCCTGGACATCGCTTGGAAATTAGAGAGGAAGGTGCGCACCTCTTCGAGAGACTTACGGGAGCAGTTTAGTAACAGTAGAGTGTCGTCTGCATAGAGAAGGTGCGTGATCTGATTGAAGCCCTGCTTCAGCTTAAAGGCATGCATAGCCCTTTCCTGACCAAAGTGGAGAACCCTCTGCTAAGCACTTCAGCCGCAAGAATGAAAAGACTGGGGGAGAGCAAGTCACCCTATCTAAGACCTCTAGAGGAGTGGAAGAAGCCCTAACTTTCTCTGTTAACCATAACAGAGAACCAGTTGTTGCTCCAGCAGGCCTCCACCATGCTAACCCAGGCGAGGCAAAAACTGAACTTGACCAGGACCTGCTTTAGGAAGTTCCAATCTACCCTGTCATAGGCCTTCTCCATATCCAACTTCAACACAAGATTCCCTTCCCTAGCCATCCTGTCGATGTCCCTAAACACTTCTTGACAAAGGGCGATATTTTCAGCTATTGATCGGCCTTTAACAAAGGCCCCTTGCTCAATCGAAACTAATTTAGAGAGAATTGAGGTGAGCCTAGTAACGATGATTTTGACAAAAATTTTGTAGACGATGTTGCATAGGCTGATAGGTCGGAAATCTACAAAGGACTTTGGCCGGGGACTTTGAGATAAGGCATATAAGAGTCGAGGTAAACATTTAGGGAGACAGCCTCCTAGAAAGAACTCCTTGACAGCCCAGAATATATCACTCCCCACAACGTCCCAACGCCCTTTATAGAAAGCTCCCGAGATCCCATCCGGCCCAGGGGTACCATCAACAGTGAGCGCAAACACCGATTCCTTTACTTCGTCAAAGGAAGGGGCACTCATCATGTAGAAATTGTCATTGTCAGTAACCAGGGAGGGGATGCAATCAATCAGCCCGCTAGCTACCGCAGGTGGGGCTGTAAACAGGCTCGAGGAAAGCAGATTTTCCATATATCGGATAGCTTCAACATTTATTTCACCTTGGTTGGAAGAGATCTCCCCTGACACTAACTGAATCTCCTGAATCGAGATTCTTCTAACTCTCTCAGAGGTTGCAAGATGGAAGAATTTAGTATTTCGGTCTCCCTCCAGCTAGTTGTTTCGGGCTTTTTTCTTCCAAAAGATTTCTTCAGCAAGTTCCAGGTTAGCAAGCTTTTTCCTAGCTTCAGATAAGTCTCCTGGGCTGATAATGGTAGGGGAAGATTGGGTCGAGGACTCTAAAAGGGCCAGGTCCTGCTCTGCAACCTTAAGGTTCTTAAACACATTGCCAAAAATCTCTCTATTACAAACTTTTAAGAGCCCTTTTAACACCTTGATTTTCAACAGCAGGTTTAAAATGGGCTGATCCGACAGCTGTATGTTCGAAACATCTCCAACTAGCTGCAAGAAAGAGCCATCTAGTAGTCACATCCGCTGGAAGCGAAAAGGCCTAGTGTAACACCCCGGATTTTTGCCAACCTGGAATTAGACGTCCTTAGGCAATGGGTCAATCCTAACATCTGACTAACTTCTCAAACGCTAAATTCAAAAGTCTTAAATCCCTTCTTCAAACCATTCTCTTGAAAACCTCACCTTTCCTTCACAAATCTCACCTTTCATTATCTTATCCTTCAAACTCGTCTAAGTGCTTTCATTTTAGACACAAATCTTAAAGTCTAGGTGATGCTGATCATTCCGTACAAAGACCCGAGTCCCACCTCAAGTAGGTGTCACTCAGGATTAAATCCTTTAGAAATTGGACAAAGATTGACTAGAGTTAAACTAGAGTTCATACGAAATCCACAATAATCACTTTAAATACAATCTGCAAGACCCAAAACTTGTAGAATCATTGACACTAGGTTCCCATAAAAGCTAGGATCAATCTCATTACCTGGCTGCTCTCGGGAGCATTACGAAACTCCATTTTAGATTTGGACCGCACATCGAAAGTCCGATTAACGCAAAGTTAAATGGTTAGGACCGCCTTGCTGGGCTTGACAACCATCTCGGAAATCAAATCCAGTTAGTGTCCTGGGGTTATTCGCTTGAGCCGGAGTGAAGAGTGTGAGAAATGTGAAATTAATTAAAAATAAAATATAAATTTAAGTAATCTGGCACGTGTCGCTTGCAGATCAGTTATAAGGATTCTGACCGTCGGAATCTGACCAGATTACACCCTCGGATCAGGGATATTTGCCCCTACGTGTTAGTGTACTTGGAATCTCTGATCAAGTTTCACTGACCGTTGAATTGAAACTGGTCTGTCACGCGTGATCTGGGAAGCCGACCGAAACGAAAACATAACTAAACCTAGATCCAGTGTTAGTGAGCTTAAGTCCGACCTTTGCTCAAGGGGGGCTTCCAAAAGTGCTCCGTTGAGACGGAACAGACTCGTTTTGGACATAACCTAAGAATACCTTGACTTGAAGTCTAATTTGGTGAGTTCTGGACCTATATAAGGACCTTAAACCCTCACTCTCTCATTCCATATGAATTTGAGAAAACCTAGGAGAGAGAAGAGAGAAAAGAGAGAGAAAGTGTGAGAGATGTGGGAGGATCTCCCTACCACTCTACCCTGCCGCTATACACACTTAACCACCCCTTTCTAATCGCTTTCTCGGCGATTCTAGCTTCATTTCCGGGTAAGAAAACCCCAACCCTAATCTGATTTAGGGTTTCAATCGATTCAATTAGCGAAATAGCTAACACTACTTGTGTTTTAGGTCGTTGTACTGTCGTGGAAGAAGACTTAGCACTCCTACCAAATTCGTTACAATTCTACGACAAAAGATGCGGACTTTAGACGTATAGGTTATGGTTTTCAACGCTTTCAATGTCAGATAAAGATAGATTCATGATCTACATGCAATTGAACATGTACAAAGTGCTGTCTGTTTCGTTTTTCGATTATACGTTAACTATGTTGAATATACTATATTCCTCGTATTTGTAGAAAATATCGTATACGTATAAAATATGGATTTGTACTTAACATGATTATTTGTCGTGACTATATGCTTGTATGTATTCGACAACTCCCTAGCGAAAGGACTTGCCTTAAATCACGCCACGGCCACTATACGCTATATATGTTAAAATTTGTAGCCCAAGTGTTTGTGGAAATGACTGAATGAATATGTGTAACGCCCTGAAAATCGGGGGTCGAGCATAAACTCAACTCCCGAGTTCCAGAACATCACTTATGCAACAAAATGAATGATGATTGAATGTTGACTGTATTCGTGCATTAAACATGAGTGAGATTAAGCCAAAACAGCATATCATACTCCAGAGACAGTTAAGTTTGCAAGCGGAAGACTGTGATAGATAGATAAATTATATAACTTATGATGAGTCTCCAGAGTGTGATAACATTACCAGGTTAATAAATACAAGTGCAGTTCTAAAATTTACCAAATGTGAGGAAGTGTAATGCCTTCTATCCCAAGAACCATAACCCCGTCAATATAATACCAGGTCTTCATTGGCCTGTCAGAAAGTTACATGTAGGAGAACTCCTCCTCCACATCATAGAAGTCCGGCTCTGCTTCATAAGCATCGCCATCACCTCAACTCAACAAATCTGGTGGGTGTTCGGAACACCGTCCCGTAACGTGGGAGTGAGTGATCAACTCAGTGGAACAGTAAAGCATAGGTTAACATGTTATCAATTCAATCAAGCAGTAATGATAAAGCAGTACAAATCAAACATTTCTAACTACTCTTGTTAAGTGCAAAAATGAGTGACATGATGCTGTATGCCCTTGCTAAACCACCCTCAAGCGACATCATCTTACGTTCGCGAATGCTTACTCCTCAGTGCGCCAATCTACAAAGCACATGCGGTGCGATGATGCTCATGATTACCAAGTTTTTATTAGTCCATTTCAAACAGCAGTATTGGGAAACTAAGGTACCTCCTTGTATCATTCCCAAACATGATCCATTCTAGGGTCGTCAATCCTAGTTAATCTCATACGATATTATGGTTTGAGAAGCGTAGTGAAGGCATCGCAAAGGGCTCGTCACCCGTCAGCGCGGATACAGATCTCACCGTATGCGGCTCAATTGCTGGCCGTCAGCTCGAGTACAGGTGTCACCGTACTCGGCTCAATCACTAGCCGTCAGCTCAAGTACAGGTCTCACCGTACTCGGCTCAACTCACACTCTAGTTGCTGTGAAAGACTCGTCGCCAATCACAGACCCTTGGAGTGTACTCGATGATACTGCGGAGGACTCGTCGCCCGTCAGCACGAGCACAAATCTCACCGTACTCGGCTCTCCGCCGAAGTATCGACAGCTCGAATACAGTGTCCCCATACCACC
>JAJHSJ010000766.1:0-27832 GCA_021015155.1 Magnolia officinalis | reverse complement strand
GTGGGCGAAAGTTCAGAAAACAATTGTACGGCTGTGGAAAACTTGCCAGAAGATTTCCTAAGCTGTCCAGCCGTTTCTAACACCGGCCGACCCGGTGATTGAATAGCTTCACCTGTCTGGTACGGTCGTACACGTGGTAGGTGTAGATGGTCTTCCTTGTACACGCCTGTGGGTTTACCTGGAAGTATTTATTAATCTTCACCTTTGCACTGTGGATCACTTCAGATCAATGGTCAGGATCAACGAACCACAGACCCTCCATGTGCAAACAAGTTCATCTGGACACTATTCAAGTTCTGATGCAACCGAGCCCTGGAACTCCGTCTCACTTAAAACATAAAGGGTTAACAGTCCATAATCAACGAGCATAGGTAGACAGTCAAGGCCATTCTTCCAAGTGGGTGGTTTCGAGGACTACAGTTTGGGGTAGTCCTCATGAGTATGAAACTTCTCACGTGTAAGTAATTCCAACCATCGAAAATCCAAGGAAGATGAGACATGGCCCACATGGGGGTTAGGGTGGGCAATGGTCAGGGCGGCCCGCCTAGCAGCATGGAACGGGCTTGGACCTATCAACCGGGCTCAAGGGTTGGGCATGGGCCGCATAAAATGCCTTATTTTAGGTGTTTTTACGTGATTTTTCTAAAATCAAGAAATGATTAATTTTCGTGAATTTTTCTAATGTGTAGTACCATGAGTGGGTTTTTGCTATGGCATAGAAGTCAATGGGCCATTGATACTTCTATGAGATATAGGGCATAGGACCTACGAACGGAGTGGTTGTGTTAGTAGGAGATTACGGCGTGCGATGAAGTCTGATTTTTTAGCGCGATTTACCTATCCTTTTTTTCCTGATAACTAAGTTGTTTGATCTTTTATGGAACCAAGTAGCATTTTGGAGCTTTCCACTAAATATTAATCATTCTCATCTAATGTGTGGTTTATCAATGATAGCCTACGCAAATTGGACGTCTAAACTTGTTTCTTGCAAAATCTTGTTGAATTTTTCAAAATGCCCTTTAGATTTTGTAAATTCTTTAAAAAATATCTTCTCTCCAAATTTTAAATAATGGCATGTTCTAATTAGCCCTTTGTTATTATAACTGAATTGGGTAGGTAAAATTATCCTTTTGTCTCTAAAAATTAGAAATTTGGAGAGGAAATCTTATTTAACTAATTTCTCTCTCTTTCTTATTTGGAGAGGAAATTTAGGTCCTACCCCAGTCATTATTTTGAGCTTGGCTTGATTTTCTAAGTCCATGCTGGTGTGTCTTATAGTATCTGGGCCCATCCCAGCCCATTGCACCCCTTTTTCAATCCTAACCCACAATCATCATCCTTTCATGGTCCAATGACAATATGCTCAATTGTACCAAAGATTTAATGTGTGTCTTTAGCATCTAATTATTTTCCCTTCAATGATAATTTCATATTGAAAACAATAGTATAAAAAATATTCAAACTAGAATAAATAAGTAAAATATAAAATGGTACACCTGTTTAAACAATTTTGAAACCAGTATTTCTAGCCGATGTAAAAGTTGTGTCATTGTTAAACAAGGTGCGGACTCAATCACTCTCTTTGCGATAGTTTTCCTTCCTAATGGAATTTTCCAAGTGCAACAGTCTTCTGCCACATTATCTTAAGATATAATCATCTAATGTATAGTCTTAAAAGAGTACATACATTGTGTGAAACTCAACACACAATATATATCTATATATATATATATATATATATATATATATATATATATATATATATACACTACCATATTTTCTCGCACGCCTACAGAGTAGAAGAAAATAATTTTTAGAAGAGAGAGAGAGAATCCTACGACGACATACATACACGCCGTGTGTATGCAAAGGTGGTTCACGCCGGTGGAATATGATGAACACATCCCACAATTAAATGATTAATTAAAATTAACAAATAAAATAATATAAAACCTTCGATATAGTGGCCTATGTATACACGTCCAATGGCTCTCATTCAGGGAGAAAAATCAAAAGGAAATATTGATTGGTTAGGATCCATCTATTTGGGAGAATTTGATGGCATCTGCGAGGAGACGTATCAACAGTTTAGATCACCGAACATGGACCCACACGTACAAAATCTTGAGCTTTTAAGACCACACATCGTCTGGAGGATGCTGTTCGTACGTGAGACTTTGCTTAAGATCTTTGGGTTTTCCATGTAGTGAAGCCCATGGCTCACTGATCCACCATTGACAAGATAGCTCCCCACCATAGATGGATAGTGTCCCAAAAATCTCCCAGATTGGAAGATCTCTTCCACCAAATCTCTTTGCCTTTGCAGTTAAATGTGGATTGTGGTCTTTCTTTGATTAAACACCTAATTCGGGAGACTGTCGTGACGTAGTCCATCAAAGGTGTCCCACATCAGATTTTTTATCATTCAACGGTGGGCCCCAATCGTGCCAAGCAAGGGCCTCACTCTTCCTGAGCACTGCATCATACCTCTTGAGTGTGTATGGCAACCGTTTGAGAGTCCGGTTCCTCTTCATTGTTTGTAGCATAAGCTTGGTCTACAATGTGGTTTGTGGGGCCCTCTGTGATGTACAGTCCAAATCTAATTCATCCATAAGATTACCCCCTTCAATTTCATCCTGTATACCCAAATTCAGGCTGATCTAAAAAACATTTGGATCACACCACAGGAAACATTTGGGATGGGGACATGGACCATTAAAAACTTCTGGATTGTATGTGGTTCCAGCATGTATTTTATATGCCATCCAATCCATTCAAAAGATGGGTCACACCATGATATGGGACACACTAAAAATAAGGCCATTCCAAAACTATTGTGAGCTTCGTTGCATGATTTTATAGGTTTTAGGCATGATTTTATATGGTTTGGCCCACCTGAGATTTGGATCGGATTTTAATTTTGTATTCCGATGAGAATATGATGAGACTCACATGATGAACGGATTAGATGTCATGTGAATAGCACGGTAGGTCCTACATACTGTGTTGCAGAATAAGTTCATTTTACAAACGTTACAGATGAACCGGCCGACGCTCTTCGGTTAAATCTTCAAAGCGGAAGTAAGCCTACGCTACCTAGATGTGACCTTAAATGCATCATTGACCGTGTACGATTATTCGACGGCAGAAATTTCACGTGGGATGACGACCACATGGCACATGGGGTGGGAAGCGGATTGGGTACCACCAGCACCGACCCCAGGAGCGTATTAGGTGTTACCCTTACCGTGTGGCCCACCTTCATTATGTGACGTATATCCACGCCGTCCATCCGTTTTTCCATCCCATCTTAGAATGTATTCCCACCTTGATTATGTGACGTATATCCACGCCGTCCACTGTAAACAGTAGTGATTCAACATCCAACCTTAAAAACTTTCTAAGGCCCAGCGTAAGCAGATAGGTAATATTTATTAGCCATCCAACTCCTTGATAACGTCGACCAGAACTGGATCATCCAAAACTTTCATTCAAAACTTTCAGATCCTATGAAAGATTTAAATCTACTTAAGTTTTAAGAGAACATTCAAATTGGTAAAGAGCTATTATATCGGTGAAATTTAACCAACTTTCCCATTTTGTCACTAAACCGGCAAGATTTGATTGGGTGGTGGGAGGTTGTCGGCCATAAAGCCACCCAAGGATGTTTGAAAAGTGGGTGGCTGCGTACTACTCACCACCAAGACCAGTTTAGAGATGGGCAGCCCTACTGGGCTTTATAGAGCTTAGCATGGTGTATATATTTTATTTATGATGTCCATCCATATTTATGAGATCATTTTAAGGCAACACGGCAGGAGAATGTGGATTGAAAGTTTGAGCGGACCACACCACATGAAGCAGGGAGGATTGAAAGCTTATTTAATATGTCAAAATGGATGGACGGTGTTGATAAAACATATACATCAGATTCCCTGAAAGTTGTTCTTGAGCTCCATTTCTAACCCCAGCCTGCCACACAATCAGATCTAGCCCCATCGTGTCAGTAGGGTAGTCACTATAGGCAGGGCAATATCCAATCCGCATTCACAAGGTAGAGGCACATGTACTCTAGCTTCCGTCCAATTAGGTGGGGTCCACTGAAGGTCTGGTGGAGGGAGTGGTTGGTGACTGGGAGGTCGGACAACGAACTTTTAAATTTTGACTCATGGTTTTTTCCTTCTGACCCGCAATCCGGACCGGATTAGGTGAGACCTCTTAGTGTGGGGCTCACTGTGGTGTATGTTCCTTAAATCCACACCATCCAACCAGTTTGAAAGCTCATTTTAGGACTTAATCCCAAAAATAAAGCTGACTCAAATCTTAGGTGGACCACACCATAGGAAGCAATGGTGATTGAATCCCCACTATTACAAACTTCATGGGTTCCACCAGGAAGTTTATTTTCCATTCAACATATTAGTAAGTTCACAAACACCTGGATGAAGAGACCATACAGATATCATCTTGATCCAAAGATTCTGTGGCCCACAAGAAGTTTTTAATGGTCATTCACCATTGTTTACTGCACTATGGTCCATATGGAATTTGGTACTAGTCAGATGCATCACAGGTAGCCCCACGGTCAGGGGTCCCACCCACCTTGGTAGATAGGGGTCTCACCTGATCTGCTCCCCAGCAACCCATCCATGTGGGACCCACAATTAGTTACATAGCCTGTTCATCTTGCGAGCTCCCCTTGAGAGGTGGGTCTTTCATTACATATGCTACATATATATAATTCATCAATCACATAAGCATAATTAAACAAGTGCTTAAATGATAATATCAAACACAAGCAGGTATAGCAGTTCGGTTTCCCTAATTCACTCCAGGTGGATGCACTCAACCATGCGTGTATCAGATTCACTATTGGAGGTTTTAAATCAAGTTCAACTCTAACCTTTACAATTCTACACAAGTACCACCTCACTCAGAGACTTAGGGCCTGTTTGATTTTCTAAGATACATGTAAATCCAGAATAAGTAATTATTTATTTTGTTAACCTATGTTTGAAAATCAAGAGTAATTCCACCTCGAAAATCGATACAAAGTGTTGGCTTAAATATGTGGACCCCACAGTAATGTATATGCTATATCTGCACCGCCCATCTATTTTATTAAAACCTTTTGGGGCATCAGCCAAAAAATGAGGCAGATCCAACGCTCAAATGGCCCACATGAAAGGAAACGGTGACCTTAATTCGTCCACCATTGAAAGTTATTTCCTTCACTAACCCCACATTGAGGTTTTTTTTATCATCTATCCAATTCATAGGGTCACACGGACATGGATAAGGGGAAAACACAAATATCAGCTTGATCCAAAACTTTTAAGGGTCCTAAGAAGTTTTTAATAGTAGGTGTTCGATTCCGTAGTTTCCTATGTTGTAGTCCACTTGAGCTTTGGATCTACCTCATTTTGGTCTCATGCCCTAAATTTAGCTGACATAACAAATGAGCGGTGTGGATAAGTTACATACATCACAATGGGCCCCACATTGATTTCATAAATTTCTCGATATAAGTATTAAAAAAGTAAGTTGTCACATCTGCATTGAGAAAGATGCGGTAATTACCTAGGTAAAATTATTACCCATTTACACGGTAATTACAGTTGAGCCAAAAATCAAATAGGCCCTTACATAGTTTTCTATAGGCTAGCCATGAACTTGTTCTAATTTAATGATTTACGTTTACTTCCGCTGAAGGCTCTCACTGAAATTAACACATACACACCCTGTTCGGTGAATTTGGCCTTACACAGAAACTAGGTCTTGCACAAAAATCTATCGAGTTTATATCAAACTTTTAACATCAATCCTACACGAGGAAAGAAAAGTATGAACTCACTAAATGACACTTATCAAATTAAGCCCCTTTTACGCGTCGTATTTGAGTTGCTTCTTTAAAGCTTTTATGTGCTTAAATTAGTTCCTCAATTGCTCCTCGATCGTTGATGTCGATGCTTGCCAGTGTTTCAGCTCCAAGATTATACACCTTGCATGCGATGCTCCATATGAGGTGATGGGACGGTCTTGTAGATGATTTTTGTAACAGCCCACGCCCACACTGTATGATATTGTCCGCTCTGGGCACAGCCCGCACGGTTTTGTTCTCGGGGAATTCCCCCAAAAGGCCTCATACAGTATAGGGTGACAACTCTACATATAACCACCATAACTTCAGACGACACTTCCGATGTGGGATAAAACTTCACCTTTCACTGTGTGCACAGTAGCCTGCCAGTCACACGGTAGCCTGCCAGCTATCTTGGGGCCCGCCCACATGTGACCACAATGACGGGGCGTCACAATATCCCCCACCGAGGGCAAAGCCGTCCTCGGCTTTGATACCATTTGTAACAGTCCACGCCCACATTGTATGATATTGTCCGCTCTGGGCACATCCCGCACGGTTTTGTTCTCGGGGAACTCCCCCAAAAGGCTTCATACAGTATATGGTGGCAACTCAACATATAACCACCACAACTTCAGACGATACTTCCGATGTGGGATAAAGCTTCACATTTCACTGTGTGCACAGTAGCCTGCCAGCACAGTAGCCTGTCAGCACAATAGTCTGCCAGCCACACAGTAGCCTGCCAGCCATCTTGGGGCCCGCCCACATGTGACCACAGTGACAGGGCATCACAACTTTGGCAGTTGAAAACCTGAGGAATTTACCTATAAGGTCTTATAGAGGATTTTGACAAAAGATATGCCAATAAGATTAGGTCTAAACTCTAGAAAATGGTGAAGTTCAAGATCATCTTTACGGTGGAGGTTGAAATCTTCATTAGAGTGAAAAATCTCAGGGAAGATAATTTGAAACTCATGGAATTAGAGGTATAAGACATGTGATATTGTAACGTCCTGAATTTTCGTTATTTTGGATTTCTAAAAACCCTTGAAAATTTTCATTTTAATTAACTTATATTGTCACTTACTGACCATTAACACTTAATGTTAGCCTATACGTGAGTGGTACCAATAAAGAACCACACCAATCTGATTAATCAATCGTAGGAAGCTAACGAATCCAACTGATCACTTAAACACCGAGTTTAGCCACACGATTTGCTCACGTAGGGTTCAAATTTAGCTGACCTATCACTGACTAATTGAAACAACCGTAACTAAACAAAGATCTACCCAAAGCCGAGACGAGTAGGGGTCAGATCTTAATTAACAAACCAAATTAATCCAGTTACTCCTTTAGCCTAAAAACCAACGGTTAGGGCTATTAAGACCGAATCGCCATTTCCACTAATTACGAATAGATCACACTATGAACATAGTTAATCTAAACCCTAATCATCGCGCACAAGAAATCTTGATATTTAATTCATTCCAGAAATGCCCCGATTTTTCGAACAAGCTCTATACTGCTCGTTAGTGGGTCACTAAACCCGAGGTTATAGAAATAATTCGTCTTAGTAGGCTTGACGTCCATTGCGGGACATCGAGCTGAGATCGAGTCTTGAATCATTTAACTTGGACTCACAAAGTGAGTACTTGAGTTGTGCAAATACCTTATATGAGAAACTAAACTTAAGTGAATTGGGTCGTCTACTCTTATGCAAAGTTGAGAATTTCGAACCGTCGATTTATAACTAAACTTCACATGTAAATAGGATATTCTCCACAATATTGTATAGCCGCAACCCCGATTGACCATCGGGGACCATTTAACAGACTTCTGATCATACCCGTCGATCGATGCATCTAAATGACAGACCGATTGTGTCTATGAGTAGATCATCGCTAGGGCCAACTATCCAACAGTAGGTGTCAACTCGTACGCCCCATAGTGGCCCCCAAATGGTAGAAAAATACTCTTCTAGGGCTAGTATGGTAAAAACCCAGCCCTTAGGGCCATTTACACAAAATCTTACACTATATAAAGGCCTTATTTGGGCACCCCCTCCCCATACGAATTTAATGCCCTAGAGCAAGAGAAAAAAAAAAGGAGAAATAGAGAAGAGAAAGAGAGCTTGGGTGTGGGTGTTGGTGCACCTCCACCCTCATATCTCATATCTAGCCGCCTCGCCGTAATAAGAGTCATCGCCGGAGTTTTCCTGATAATAAATGGAGGTAAGTGTTGAATTTCACTTATAATATAGGGTTTCAATACTTGTTTATCCCCATTCTCACAAGCTTCTATGCCGCTTAGGTATTTCAATGTTCTTTTTCAAACTCTAACCCAAGGAACGCCATGAGTTGGGCGAAACGTCATAAGTGTGGACCATTATGCCTAGGTTCCATTTATCGACCCTTGAGGGTCTAATTATTTATTTGTAAACTAGATGTTCATATTTCGTTTTTGTAATATAGTGTGCATGTGTTTTTGATTGTAATTGTCATGACTATGCATGCTCACATGTTTGATAAAATGCCTAAGTGATTAAACGTGTTATTCTAATGATGCTCACATGATTGATTGAACTCTAGATTGAATGCGTTGATTTATTGATGCTCACGTGTTTGATTATACGCTCCAATGAATGTATTATTCTAGTGTTGCTCATATGTTCGATGAAATGCCTAAGTGAATGTATTGATCTATTGATGCTTACATGTTCGATGAAATGCATAGGTTATTGTGTAGTAGTATATATGTTATAATCACATGATGTAGTGTTTAGCTCATAGTGATGCTTAGAATTTCTACGATGTTGGGTCAGTTGGTAAATCGCCCAAATCAATGGGTGGTCCGAGTTAGGGCGGCTACCCTAAGCTTGTTCAATCGACCAGGGTTGAACACGGATGACCGACAGTAGCTGGACTACATGGGCTGCTTGCACCCAATGCCAGTTGTGTCGTGTTCTCCCAAGTTAATCAAATTAGCCCACTCCGACTATCATGCATATTCATAATGTATGACACGACTAAATGGAATCTAGATACCCCGTTCCCAGTGGATGTGTCCACTCATAACCGTTAGTACGATACGATCTTACTAAGACTCATGAGCCAGACATGGTGGTATGTGACACCGTGTCCGAGCTGTCGGCTTACGCTGGGGTGACGAGCCTCCCTGTAGTGACCAGTGAGCAACTAAGACTCATGAATCGGGCATGGTGGTATGGGACATTGTGTCCAAGCTGTCGGCCTATGTTGGGGTGATGAGCCCCCCATAGTGACCAGTGAGCATTGATTGAGGTGATAGATCATTGTTCAAACGGTCCCCATCAAATTACCCGGCCGATGGTTGCGTATTAGAGTACTGTTCGAATGATATGGACGTGAATGAAATTAGGTGACGAGCCCTTTCCTTGTGGTAATTTGGTTTTATGTGACAAGCTCGCATCTCGGAACTGAGTGATCATCTCGGTTTGGGTGACGACCCATACTAAGTTGATCCTTATACATTTAGGTATCATACCGTACCCTTAGAATTGTTGATTTATGAGATAAACGGGTGACACCTAAATTTGGATTATGGGATACTGGTAAGGAGTTGCTACGTGCGACGACGAGCCACGTGATCTGGATAAGGACTCGTCATATAACGTCGTATCCTATCTTCGCCAATATGCTGAATGAAATGAACTTAAAAATTACTCGGCTAACATGATCATTCATTGCATCACATTAGATTAGAATGTGGCAAAACAGGCGTTGAAGTTGCACGTTTAAAGGAGCATTGTTATTTACGAACCAAGTGGTCGGAGTTGCGTGTGAGGGAGTGTTGTTTGAAAAGGGCACGCATCATGTCATATCTTCATATGCATATTTAACAAGAGTATTTATGAATTGTTTGATTTCTTGTTTATCATTAAGTGCGTCGATTGTATTGATAACATGTGTAACTTAGAACAAATGGAACCACTGAGTTAGCTACTCACTCCCACCTGGGACGGTGTTTTAAAAAAAACACCAACCTGACATATCATTGATGCAGGTACTAGTGAGACCTCAAATAGGTAGGCTTATATCGGGTTGTGCCAACTCCGTTATGTTTTGGAGTATTGGGTGTAAACTGAAAGCTTTACATTTTAATCATCTTGGGTATGTATATTGTGGTTTATATAACTCCCATTTTGGACAATCACCACTATCGAGATTGTATTTTTGCTCTTAGCCCTATATTTATTGACTATTGTATCTCTACCTCGTTTTGGATCCGCTAATTTGAATTGCGCTACTTTGATTATCCGTGTGCGGAATGAATGTAAATCTGAATGAGGTCACATGTGCATTTTCATTAGGGTAACACTCGGGAACTCGGGATCGGGGTCCCTGTACTCGGATGCCGATTTTCGAGGTGTTACAGATATCAATATGGAATTACATGGCTTTCTATTACACCAAAAACCTCTCAAAATACCTAAAGACCAAATGATATATAAAACGAATCGAGTTCCAACGGTCATAAAATGGACAGAAACGAATCAGTAAAAGCAACTGGATAGACTTTGGCATTTTCAGTTGGACCGAATATAGTCTTTAGTCGGATCAACACGATCTTCAATCAGTTCAAATGTGGCATTCGGTTACAGTCGAATTACCTTGGATTTATGTCATAGCATGCTATCTTATTTTAGCCGATTTCGATTGGACTTAACGTAGATTTGGTGGGACCAAATGTTACTGAAATTATGTAGTTTGTTTTCCAACAACTCGAAACCTCTAAATCCAATCTAAGTATGTTCAATTAAGGTTCTTAAAGCTATGTAATGATCAATAAAAGATTTACAGATTTACGTTATTTTTGGTCAATGGTTATGGTCATCAAGGCACCTCATATACATATTTTTTTACTCTTTAATACTCCACGTTTACTTCTGTCTTAGGTCTTCAACTTTCAAGAGTTCATCTGACTCCTTAACGTAATAACTCACGTGATTGACAAATAAGGTACACTAATAGTTTTAAGACTCAAACTAGTCTAATGCAACTCGTGGCAAGTTGACTCGGTTTGGTCCGACCTAATTCAATTGCTACCATGAGCACCTCTAACCTGGGTGAGTCTGGCCAAACACAACCTGTTTACTTAATGGGCAAAGTCTAGCCTAGCTTATCCATAGCCACTATTAACCATTTACCCTTAAGCCAGTCCACTTAAAAATTATTAAAAATATTCAACTATTCAGACGAACTTAGCCGTATGATCTCACAGTGAGTTGACTCGGTCTTGGTCTGACCCGATCCAGTTCAATACCAAGTAGAGAAATGCTGCCCTCTCAGACTAATGTAGGTTTAGCGTTCCTTGATACGTAAGTTACAGTTAATCAATTGATCTGAACTGTCCAAGCTTGGGATGCCCCCAGCATTGGATCTAGGCCGAGGGGTCTGGATTGGGCCTGATTTTCAAGCTAGCTAAATTGACCCAATCGCGAATCCAGGTCTGATGACTCATCCTGCTGAGGCTTTATGCTTCTCATGGGCTTTTGTACAAAAGACCCACTTACATGGACATGTCCTAAGATTTAGGCCGAGTAAATAAAGTGGCCATGCTCACGGTAGTACGGTTAGTTGATCCTAACCGTTCGAATGCCACCATAGTCGCTCTGATGGAAAATCTACGCCCGGCATCCAATTCTAGCTTTTCAGTTCATCACATTAAAGGGTGACAAGAGAAGAGTCCACAGCGGAAATTCAAAGGGAAAATTCACAGAATCAGAAGGCTGAGATCTCTGGTCTTTGTGCTTTTGTTACAGTGTCGTATTTCAATGGTCAAGATTGACGGCCATCAGATCAGCACCGGTCATTGTGTGGGCTCCACTATTCCTCTAAAATCAGGCTAATCGATTCATTAAGTGCAGCTTGAGCGCATGAAAGAAAGGCGGATCCAGCAAAATAAACGGTTCAGATGCGTCCCACACGTTGGATCTCGCAAGCACAAGGCAATTGGCTGGTGTCGAGAATACACTACTGGGAAGTGGTCACTGAAAGGCTCGGTGTATAATGTTGGGGCCAAAAGACTTTAGTGCCGTTCGGTATTCATTTGGCTAAACGAGGCCGACCCAACCATTGAGGTTGGGCCAAAACCGCATCCGAAGCGGGCCAGGTGACGTGTGGCTGACCCAACCCATTTTCACCTCGCTCATCTTTGCAACACGTGGGAGTAGGTCTTCCTTTTGGCTACGCGTGGCATTTCTTGCTGGAGCGTGTCAAGGAGACCCGAGAAGCTATTGTATATTTGTATGTGAGAATTGAGACCGACTGGCCTGAGCAGAGAGAGATGAGTTTGATTCGGCGCAGGTACGAGAAAGTGGGGAGATGTTTGAAGAAGGAAGGACTAAGGAGCAAAAGAGGTGAATTTTTCGGTATTGAAGGGAAGCCCTCCATCTCAAGAGCATGCAGAAGTCGCGGTCCACAACCACTACAAAGCTCCCCTTGAGAAGACAAAGTACAAGGAGTTCAAGATCTACCGTTGGAATCCCGAGAACCCCAACTCCAAGCCTTTTCTCCAATCCTTTCATCTTGATCTTGCCCATTGTGGCCCCATGGTCTCTCCTCCCTCCCTCTTTCCCCCCATTTGTGTCTATCAGGTGGGTCCCGTTCCCACCAGGCAGACCTGGCCCAAAAATCAAGATATCAGGTGAACCACAACATGTATGGAGACAATGAACGGTCAAAGAAACCTGCCATGAGTCTCCACTCTGATAGAGGTGGGCCTTCGTGGGACCTATCTGATACATGGCTTTGACATCGGACAGACAGACGTGCCATGTTGACATTTGTGTATAAATGCGTGTGGGCCCAAAAACCTATTGATATTAGTGAGATGAGATAATTTAAGGTGATGATTAGGTAGAGCAGAGCTGGGGTGGGCCTAGAAACGTGACCCATTTAAGTAAATTGGTCGGGCTTGTGTTGAACCCAAGCCAACCTGACCTACTATATGGGCTATCAATGGGTTGGGCGAAATGACTCAGCCCGCCCAATACCCAAAACTAACTATAATAATAATAATAATAAGGGAAAGGGAAAAAAAAAAAAACGAAGAAGAAAGAAAATACATGTATATATGGTATAATTATGTATATATAAGCCTGAGTTGGGTCGTGATGGGTTAGGTCAGAGGTCTTGTTAGATGGTCCACCCGACCCAGTTACAGTTAAATGGGTCAGGTCATATCCGGTTTTAAGATTTTCAATTTCCAAGTACAAAATGGGTTGGGCCATGTCCGGCGCCTTAAAATAAGGTTTAGTGGGTTAAGTCAGGCCATAGGGTAATGGGTCATGTCCGGCTTTAAAAATAGCTTAGTGGGTTAAGTGAGCCCTACCCATCTATACTGGACAATTAATCACTTGCTCGAAAAGTTCAAACTATTAGAATATGGCGAATCAATCCTTTTATCTCATTGCCTAAGTCCCACATCTCATCTCATGGATTAGGACCTGGGCCGAACCCCTCTCGTGGGCCCCAAATCACATGGGTATCGCTTCACACGGGCCCCCCACCTCGAGTGTGCCCCTACATTCCACATACAACCCCACTCGCGCCTGGTGTGAAAATACCCCCGCATTAGTTGCCCATTGCCACCACCCCTACATTACATTTAATGAGTAAATGTTAACCATCGATTTCATGGCCCCACCGGTGATTTCTTATTCTCTAGCCAATCGCTTTGCTAATCCACGGCATGAAAAAAAGAAGGCCATCATTTGAATGGTTATGATCCTCTGATCAATGTGATCAGTTTGTTAGAGTGATGTGTACGCTGGGCTAATGACTGGTCCAAATAAGTTATTGGGTGGTCCACATGTACAAATGCACCAAAGCCAATGTAATTGTTTACTAAGATGGAATTCATGGGTAACACTAGTAAATATTTTAAATTATGTTATTTTACAAGTAGGTGCTTGATGCGCTGCTAAAGATAAAAGCAGATGTAGATTCAACCTCGAGCTACAGAAGGTCATGTAGGGAAGGCGTATGTGGTTCATGTGCCATGAACATCGACGGTACCAATACGGTCGCATGACTCAAGCCCATTGACACCAACACTAGCAAAGCGATTATAATAACGCCACTCCCTCATATGTTCGTGATCAAAGACCTTGTCGTTGACCTCACAAATTTCTATCAACAATACAAGTAAGAAATCCTGGACCCATTGCCTGATGATTGTCCTCTCATGTGCCTGCTGTATTGTATTGATAATGTCTACATGGTCTTTGTAGGTTGATCGAGCCATGGCTCAAGGCAAAGAAACTTCCGGAGGATGGCCGAGAATTCAGGCAGTCACCTGCGGATAGGAAGAAGCTAAATGCGCTGTATGAGTGTACTGTGCGCTTGTTGCAGCACATCCTGTCCATCCTACTGGCCGAACCCAGAAGAGTTCCTGGGACCCGCAGCGCTTCTTCAGGTTTACGGTTGGATGTCTGACAGATAATTTCTGACCACTTGGTACCTTAAATGGCATTTTTTTAGCTTGGAGATTGATAACACGTCTCATGGTCTACATGGACCAGTTAGGCCCTTATATATTGTTAAAGTCCCTTGATATGCATTGATACACCATCCCCCAATGGCTTGTGCTTTTAGATAAAGTGGTTTTTTGCATGGTATCAGAGAGGATGCCGTACAAACACACATAGCTCATTTATATGTTATTCTATAGCTCTATTTAGTTATTTTGAGTTTTGGGTCATCTAGCTAACCCATTGGTAAGCTATGTGGGTGGATTGGGTTGAGTTGGGTAGGGTTCAACCTGAGGCTGACGCATTTACTTAAATAGACCACATTTTTAACCCAAGCACAGGCCACTACCAATTTAACCTAATCCAGATCCACAGAGCCACATCAGAAGCTGGTTGAGCTAGTTGCCCTACTGCACGACCTGACACATTTACTCAAACAGCCCACCACAATTTTAACCTGAGCCCAAGCCACACTACCAATTTAACCAACCCAAGGCCACTTCATAAGCAGGTTGACCCAACCCATAGCAGGCTCTACCAGCATGCCCTGTCCTCCCAGAAGTGCTTATTGTTTAGAAAACATCCATACAGCTGAAGTGTATCTGCTTGTTTGCTTGGGCCCATCAGGGATGAATCATGACCAAAATGTCTGCTCCAACATATGGTCTTTAGCCTCTACTAGGGTTAATGAACCACTATATTTTAGGCTTTGGGGCCGTCGATTTCAGACAGGCTTCTACTGAGAAATAAGGCCCTTAGGTCCATGGGCTGGACCTGGACTTTAACTTTTAGCTGGTTTATTAATCAAGCTGGTCTCAGGCTATATGAACCCATCAGCTAGGACCAGCCCTGGCTGGGGTAGGGTTTCAAAGGAACCGTTGCCACATATCATGCATGATGGGGAACAATATATGCACAGCCCAAATCTTACACCAAAGTGGGTGAGTGGGCTTGGCCTCAACCCAAATAATCATCGGGGGTGAATAATTGTTAGGGGCCTAGCTCAGGCCTGCTTTTAATGGTTAGTCATGGCTTGGCGAGACTCGATCTAGGTTTTGTTGGACAGACCTAGAGGCTTCCCCATCAATAGCTCTAGCTTGTATTACAGTCAGATAGGGCCCTTTAACATTTAAATGTGGACAGTTGACCAGGAGTTTTTAACTCAGGTTTTCAGGCCCATCAACAGGTGCATTGGACACGTTCTGAAACTTAGGCAAGGGTCAGATCCACGGCTCATGCATGGGACCCAAGTTGCTGATTGGATGATCATGTGTATGTGCAGCCGAGATGATTTCGCAAAGGAGAGGTTGCAAGCTTTAACAGAAGACAAGAAGAAGCTGTACAGATGCAGGACTATACAAAACTGCACAAAAACATGCCCTAAGAGCCTCGACCCTGCTAAAGCCATTTCCATGATGAGGGGCCAACACCTTCTCTCCTATCCCATCCCGATTGGTTAATCTTTATCTATGTCCTATGTTTTCTTTTTTCTCTCTTCGTCCGCAATGTTTTCATTAGTTGCTACATGTTTAGTGATTTGTGATACGTATGGTTTCTGGCTTTAAAAAGATGGACGGTTATAGCATCATCCGGTCATCATGGCCGGCCAGATAATATTGGCATGTAAGGAAAGAACGGTCCTGATCAATGATTAGGTTGGTGTCTCACGTCTCATCTCCTCACCTTCATGGACGTACACCTACCTAAGCTTACGTATCAGCTTTTTGGACCACCGAGCCTTGGGCTCCACTGGATCATACGTGCAAATTGAAAATGAAAACCTGGACCCAGATACCATGCGGTGTGTGATATAGCTTCTGTTGAATGCCGTACATGTAAGCAATCTAGGCCATTGGTCAGTGTCCACTGTGGACCGTCCAGATGCCCAAACTCGTACACGTGGCTTACTGGATGAGTGTAGTACTCTGATGTCTTGTGCACGGCATACGTGCGTTGCCCACTACTACGTGAATGGTCCCGGTCAATCACATTCCATAATCCATACGTATGATTTGTATATGAGGAGCTTATGATCGTCCCAACGAAATGAGAGGAATTACACGATGCTTTGACTGATACGCACAAGAATTTGAATTGGGTTCTTAGTTTGTACAAGTGGGGTCCATCATTGGTGCACTGTATCAAATTGGAGGAGGATAAGAGAATGAACGGCTAGGATCTTTTGATCTAGGTGATTTCCAGGGCAGGGTCCATCCACTATAGGGGCACATGATCAAGGGTCCATGAACCATAGGCCCCAACAGCTGAAAGCTAGGATATCATGCTCAAGTGAAGTTCACATAATTATCTACCTGCGAGTGTTAGTTATGATAAGGACAGCAAGATTAACGATGGAGACTTTTCCACATTGTTCCGATGTGTCTCACAGTAGATGGAGCATGGTCCCAGAAATCTTCTCAACAGGAAAATCCCAACCGTCATCATCTGCACTTTTTTTTTTTTTAAAGTTAAAAGGAGTTCTTTTCTTAGTCCATTAATTGTAAGTCACATGGCAAGTTATGGACCAGGTTATAGGACAGAGGCGGAATGTAGAGGGCCTCAAGTTAGAGCCAGGCCCCCAAGAGGCCTGGATGGCCTGTTCTTGGGTATTGCAAGCTTTTATGGTGAATTTCCTCAGATTTCTCAGTTCATGCTGGCTGCTCTGACCCTTTGTCTATCAAGTTTTTCTATATATTAGGACAACACATAGGACCATGATTGTGTAGGAAGCTGAGATTGGCTGGGCCATTATAGGCCTGAGCCGGCTTGACACTTAAGCCCAAGCTGCACATGGGCCTAGCTCCATAAGCTTAGGTCGCAGCTTGGGAAAAATTAGTTTGGCTTAAGTGTGAATCTGTGATGCAACCCGTCAAATAATTGACAAAATCCATGTTTCCCACTTTACTCAAATGTATATCTATTAATCAAGGGCATCACACATGCATAAAGAAACAGGAACTCAGAGAAAAGAGATCAACGGCCGACCTACATTCAAATTCACGTTTTGCCTAATCAAGGATTAAATGGTGTGTTTATAGGATAAAACACTTATGAAGTTGGGTCAAGGTGGGTTGGGTTGGCCAAGCTAGGCTAAAATGATTCAAGCTAGGCCGCATGCAAGGCCCAAACTTGCCCACAGGCCAGGCTAATACGTCCAAGCTTAATCCAAAGCTAGGTCAGGCTCGTCGGGCTTTCGGGCCTGGCCTACCTCAGGCCAGCTTTGGCTGGATAATTAGGATGGAGCCCATTCTACAATCGGGCTGAGCTTGGGAGGAGTAGTTCGAAAGTCATAAGCCTGGCCTGGCCCGTTAGGGTTAATGTGTGTGTGTGTGTATCCTTCCCTATATCTCTCTCCATACATCCCTCTACATGATGAACAGACCGAAAATCGAGTAGGAAAAAGGCATTTTGAAATCCCTCTTGCCTCTCTGAGTTTCAACAACCATAATCCCATAGCAAGAAGAAGCACTTCTTTCGCCGCCACTCTCCACCAAATGCCCGACATAAAACATTCGGACTAGAATCGAGCTAGATTATTAAGGCCCATCATGGGCCCGGGCTAGGCTTGGGCTAATTTTTGACAATGCAGCTCAAGCTTCGACAAAGCTTGGCTCAGCCCTAACCCGGCCCGTTGACACCCCTACTTATGAGTTGGATCTTGAATATGAAGAGTTGGGATTTTGGAGTGTACATAATTATTGTGTATCACCACCTTACAGAGCTTTTTTTTTTTAGTGTGCTGTGAGGAGAGTTCATTAAAATATCCTATTCATGCATGTACTCACAATCTAATCCTTTCACCATATGGACCAACCACCATAGATTCAGATCTCATGTTGAACATATATTGGACCATTAGATGTGGGCTTCAGGTCCTCATCAAGCACTACCAACGCAGTTTTAATGGTAAATATATAAAATCTTAATAGTTAAAAGCCTTTGTAAAGTTGATTAAACATTTTTCTAATCCAAGCACATCTAGTTATAAATAAGTCCCTACTTAAACCTGGTAGATCTAAATGACTCATGATTATCAATCATCAGCGGCTAATTGACCCTATTACATTCATAGAACCAATGAAGTAAATTATGATAATGATGCTTTCCTTTCAGTTACTAGTTATTGGGTTAAATTGGTGAAACAAGCACGCCGTAAGTTCAACTATACTTCAAAAAGGTGAAAATTGAAATCGGCCATGCTTGCTGGGCCCAGCCTAACCCACAGGCCAATCTAATAGGTCCAAGCCTAGCAAATTGCAATCTCAAGCCAAGCTCCTGCTGCATAGTATGTGAATGCACTGTACATGCTACATTCAGTCCAAGTCCAAGGTTTTAAGACTCAAGCCTCTTTTAACTTGTCAAGTCACTCTCAGATTCAGTTGCA
This sequence comes from Magnolia officinalis, assembly GCA_021015155.1. Taxonomy (NCBI): domain Eukaryota; kingdom Viridiplantae; phylum Streptophyta; class Magnoliopsida; order Magnoliales; family Magnoliaceae; genus Magnolia; species Magnolia officinalis. The sequence continues at coordinate 9,070 of JAJHSJ010000766.1, read as the reverse complement.
CCTGATCTACCTTGACACTGCAAGCCAAGATCGATAATAGTCAGGTGACTCAGCCCGAGTGGGCTGATTCACATCTCAACTTACGACCAAATGACCGAATGACCCATCTGAGTTGTCTTAAAAATCATGTACTGGACTTACAACCAGCCATGCGTTGTAGGTATAGGCCTGGATTAAACTCGACTTGGGCGAACCCAATGAATGTGATAAGTCTTACCAATTTTGGTCTGTGTCTACTTTAAAGGACGCCCATCTGGTGGGGCCCAAATTCGCTGTCTTCGTCGTAAACTGTACAGGTCCGCTTTTAAGGGTCCTGATTCAATCAGGGGCCTGGATGGAACACGAGTCATAGATCCAAGTAGACTGCACATGCGGCAGAGATCTGAGCCATTCATCGCTTAGTGCACACTGTGAACATGCCATGTGCCGAAAATCAGGGAAGTGCACTCATCAAGTGAAGCACTCATGTATGTTGAATCTGGACCGTTGGACTTGATCCTATAACCGTCCATTCCTCTCTCACATGGTTGAGCTGCCTAATCACCAGACCACATTATCTGAGGTTGATTGTCACGGTGCGTGCATTAACTAACGAATGGACTGGATCTCGACGGTTCTCTGACACGTGTTCCGCCGGTGATGTGTGGGCTATATCCACACCGTCCACCCATTTTCTTAGATCATTTTAGAGCGTGGGCCAAAAATAGGTAGATCTAAAGCTCAAGTGGACCACCATAGAAAGCAGTGGGGATTGAATACTTACCATTGAAAACTTCTTCGGAGCCACATTAGTTTTGGATCTGCCTCATTTTTATGCCCATGCCATAAAATGAGTTTACAAAAACAGATGAACCGTTTAAATATACACATTGTATTATTCTCCGTAGTTTCAAATGGTGGTGGTATGAATGTACCACCTTATTACAAACATAGCAAGGATTAAGCTCATGATTATCCCACAATAAAGGAGGATAATCCCAGCCATACGTAATATTACATTTTTTTTTTAATCCTATCCCACCTAATCCTTCCCAATGCCATGCGCCAAACACTGATTTCCGTCCGTTGGCTAACATCGAGGATCGAACCTGGCAGGAAGATTGGATTTTATATACAATCCACGAACTTTGGTCCCGTTTGGCTGGTGACCCCAACACCAGCCAACTAGCTGGTGTCAAGCTTTGTGGGCCCACGTTGATGTATGTCTTTTATCCCACACCGTCATTTTGGGAACCATTTGAAAAGAAAGGCAGATCCAAATCTCGGTGGAACCACACCATAGGAAAACAATGTTGATTGAACTTCCACCGTTAAAAACTTTCTAAGCGCCCACTGTAATGTTTATTTTCCATCCAAACGGTTGATAAGGTCACACGGACCTGGATGAAGGGAAAACATATATACATGATTGTTTCCAAACTTCTGTGGACCCAAGAAGTTTTCAACGGTAAGTGTTCAATCCCCACTGTTTCCTGTAGTGGGGACCACCCTAGGCCTAAAATGATACAGAGAAATGGATGGACGGCTTAGATAAAAACACATACATCATGGTAGTGTCCAAAGAACTCTGACATCAGCTAACCGGCTGGTGTTGGCATCACCAGCCAAACCGTGTGAGACGGCGGAAGGGCTCATTCAAGCACGCCCCTCGCCCCTCCTCTTTAGAGTTTTAGACTGCTTCATTTCCCTTCGAAGTGGTTTTGAAGACAGAAGTTGAAAAAACCCACAAAGAAAACTTGCCAGACAAGAATCTCTCTCCTTCTCTCTCAATGTAGGAAACTCCTCATCAGTGTCGAAAACCATGCTTGCATCGCATTTCCAGAAACACTCAAGGCTCTCTTTAAATCTTCTTCTTCTCCAAAGGTATTCTAAATCTCTCTCTCTATTATCTCTTCTTTCTCTTATAAAAATTTGAATATTATCTGAAATCTTCTATTCAATTGATAACGGAATCTCCCCTCAGCAGTGAAGTTCTTTGAATCCTGATTTGGAATTTTTATTTTGTTTTCTTTTTTCTTTTTTTTTTTTTTGTTTTAAATACTGACCACATACAAGCAGCTGTGCTACCTTCTGGTACAGTGCCTTCTTTCCCTTCCACATGCCACTTGTATAGATTGTTTACTCCTATCCGCACCTTCATCTATCTCTGATTTGTTCTTATTCTTTCTTTATTATTTTCATTTTCTCACTTCTCCTTTCCAGTTTCTTTGTCCCTTTCTTGCAACTGCTGTTATTGTATGCCGGTAGGGCCCTGTCAATTGACAAGTGTATTGTTTGCTGATGAAAATAGTTGCATGATTTGCGCAATGATTCCATAATCCTAACCATTGAGCAGGTGGGCCACTCTGCAGAAGGGTTTGTCCCAGATTTCCATACTAAGCCGCTAGTGAAACAGTTAGAAACTGATAATCTGGGAGAAATCTCCCAAATCTAATGTGCTTATCATCAGATCAATAGTTTGGATCATCGCTGTGGGCCCACATGTTTGCAATCCTGCACATCAGCAAAGCATACATTTTTTGATGAGCAATACCCTGTGTATTCTTTGTTTTACCAAGTTGATCCCTAGTTTTTTGATGTACTAAATGATTTTTTACCCTTTAGTTGAACCTGATGGGGGGCAATATAGGGTGTTGCAGATCCTCCCCTTTAATGAAGTTAGTGATTGTTGGTTCTAATAAAAAGAGATAGCAGAACTATAACAAGGAAGAAATAAAAGAAAACAATCTAGAGAGCTGAGGCATGTTACGATCACTGTCTTAAAGACAGATTTGCCCTCACAAGGAAGAATCTCGATGCATTGGGTCTCAGATTTGAACTATGAGAAACGAGATGAATATATAGAGGAGAAGAGACAACCGATGGGGCTCGATGGGCATTCGGATGTGCCTTGTTGGCTCATTAAATACTTGTGTTGGTGCATGTTGGTTCTCTTGTTCGTATGTGCATGATCATGTCATTACATATGCAGAGAAAACAAACTTGTCTGATCAAAGACACACCACACCACACACCGTGCCTCACCAAGACCACGGCCAGTCGGCCACAGTCCGCCCGTGCACGTGTCCAAGGTTGCACCCAAGGCATACTCTTGACTCCCAATACAAACAATGGGTGGAGGATTCTAGTATAAAAGGCTCAAATTCCCATTAACTTTCTAATGTGGGACTAAACTAACAAAGAGAAAACCAAAAAACATAAACCAAGGAAAAACATTTTTCCTAGTTTTTTAAATCCATTTTTTTCTTCTAACATTGATTTCTATCTAAAATGCTTTTATGTGCAATAATTTCAGTCATGTGATATCTTGCTCATTTTATATAGCCGAACATATTGTGACATTTGCATTTGAATCTTCACACTCTTTCCTTACAGTTTATTTATGCCAAATCTCAGTTTCTCGAAATGAGTCAGCCACCTATATGGAACGTGAATTCATTTATGCATGTGGTAATACAGGCAGCACTACTGAGTTATCCAATCATCATTATATGAATGTTTGTCATACATATTGTTAACATGCATTGTGTATTGAAACACTTTATGATTGTTTCTTCGCACGTCTGCTCTAAACAAGGAGTTTTGATTATAGGTCAGGTCCCTTTAGAAGATTTCAATTCCGTGGTTATGCTGCATCTCCAAATTCCGAGGACAAGAGGCTCCACACCATTGACAAATCATTACATTCTCAACCGTGGTCATGGAGTACTTACGTTGTTGTATGTACCTCAAGTAAATTGAATCTAATCTGTTATTTATTTGTAATAACACTGTTGTTTTCTTGTGTCTACCATTCAATGCTATTTCTTGAGTCAAAGTTCCATATATTTTGTAGATTGCTAGTTGTTGGAGTAACCTATTCAGGTTTGCATGAAATGTTGGTTTCTTTGCAGCCAGCGGCTTTGCTAGTGATTGCGGGAGCTGGCATGTTTGTCCACTATAACGATGAGAGGAGAGCAATTCCAAAAGGTTCTTTTTCTATATACTACAACTGTCTCCGTGCCCCCATGTTTCCTTCAACCACTGTATTCTGGCTATCTCATCTTATTTGTTGAAACTATGTAATTGTGTCACATAAGTTGTGCCTTGTTGGTTGTCAGTTTTTGTTGTCTTGGTTAGGCAACATTTGCATGTAGAACCAGATAGTGGTTGGCAAAACTTCCAACCCAACAAAAGGCACTTCAAAGTCAACAAAAGGCACTTCAAAGTCAACAAAAGGCACAATTTGAATTTTAGAGCAGACAAGTGATGGAATCTACATTAAGCAGGCTTCCATTTTTGCTGCTTTTTCTGCCCAAAAGTGAGATATGTATGGGAAGGTCCAGAACATATAGATCTTGTGTTGAGCACCATCCTCTTTTGTTATCCGTGTGAATTGGGAACTTCTAAATGTCCCCAACTGCCCGTAACTAATTCATTACTAGCAGGTGTAAGTGCTTTATCTTATTATTACGAGCACATTTACTCATAGATTTACCAAAGAAGTAGCTCATTGGTTGCGTTACAGTTATCAATCTTTATAGTTGACTAATCCAGATTGTCCATCTAGTGCCCCCATCTTAGATTGTCCATTGCTCAAAAATCACTCTGATCAAGACAATCCTAATCATTTGATTCATGACCAGAAAATGGGTGATTATGACAAAGAAGAGTCCTTTTGGTTGTAACTTTCCATTTGCAAGCTATTTTTCGGGTGATTAGAAATGTCCAGTTGGTGAGTTTTTTGCATGGTGGTCCCTCAAAGGCCCACTAGATGGATGGTATGATCAATTGTTGTTACACAGTTACACTCAACCAAATTCTAATTCATTAACCTTGAGATTGTTTACTTATTCTTGGTCCTTGCACAAATGTCAGTTTTCCTGTTAAGCATTTTGAATTGAAAGAACCTTCTCTGGATAAACTGTTTCTACTGACCTTTAAAAAAGAAATAATAATAATAATAACTGTTTCTGCTGCAAGTATCGTTGTCTTCATTCCATATACCGTACTGTAGCGGCACACTTTTTTTCCAGAATGTTAGGTTTTCTTAAAGCAAGCCTTGCTCTATTCTTGCTTTGTTTTACAGGATCACATCAAGGAACAGGGAACAACCAAAATACCATCAAAGGACCTGCAATTGGAGGCCCATTTAGGCTTATTGATATGAACAATAATGTGGTAACCGATAGAGACCTTCGAGGAAATTGGGTGCTCATGTACTTCGGATATACTTCTTCTCCAGATGTCGGCCCCAAGGAAATTCAAAAGATGGCCAGGGCCATTGACATACTAGGTCCAGGTCCTTCTACCTTTGCTTAGTTGCCCTTTTACTCCTGAAACTGTAGTGCTTACCTTTCTTTCTTTTTTTGTTTCCTTACCTTTCATGATATGTTAGTCTGCATTTTCAGCTTTTGATGCAGACAGACGTGGAACTCTCTTCGGACTAAATCTAATTTATAGTCTACTAGTTTCAGTGAATTTAATTCCTGTTTTTTTTTTTCTTGAAACTTTCATGGTTTTAATCAATGGCCATGCTAAAACGTACTAGTGGAGGTAGGATTTTGGATCATACTCTTCCCACATGTACCTATGTGGAATGTCTGTGCAAGATCTAGGGCATTCATCAGGTGGCTCCCCTCCGTTTATGTGCTCTGCTCCAAAAATTAGGCGAGTCTAATTACCAGGTGGTCCAGATGTGCAGTCTTCTGTGGACTCAAAACGTGGGCCACGTGTATGGTATTTTGTGGACTAACCATAGGGTGCACAGTTACAGTATTCTGGTGTACTGTTGGTTAACACCTGCTGACCGCCGGATCATCCAACTCATGTTATTTTCAGGCCACAGAAATACATTGTGGAGTCCTGATGAACAGGCCAGATATCGCATGGGCGAGCATAGGATTCCATAATCTTAGTTTGGGGAGTGGCTTGTACATTTCTGTTTGATCATTTAGTTAGGATGGTAAATAGATTTTTAATCAGTCCATATGATGTGCCGTTGAATGTGAAAGGATCGTCATCTCTCTTACCTTCTTCTCTGTGCATAATGATCTTTATTTTAACACGTCCAAATCTAGATTGCCAGCATTCCATGTACACGTTTGATGCAGGACATGAAATTTAAACATGATATGCTAGATTTCAGTCTTAGATCATACTGATTCAGAATAATCACATAATAATTCCACATCCCACACAAAAGCTCAAACATTCAAGTAAAGGGGAATTTGCACGGGTCCAGGCCTACACAGGTTAGGACTAAATTAATAAAATTATGGACCAAACGATACTCAAAGGGAAATAGAATTCAGTCACACATGTTCAACAATCAGTCCCTAATCCAAGGTATTCCCCAATTTCAATTCAAGGAACTCTAGGGTGAGAAAATGGACAATAAATTAAGGATAATGCAATCTAGGGTTAGGGTTTTGAAAATAGGTATGAAAATGGGAAAATAGGAAAAAAACCTGAACCAAACGACAGCTCCCGCGTACGGACTGCGGCCCTGGCCTAATGCACGTGTGCAGGGGGGCTGGCCGTACGTGCGATGGGGGCCCGAATTCCCAAACTGCTTCCTTGACCCTGGTCGGCCAGGAGGAGACTTCAAATCCTCCAAACCTCGTGGCGATCCGACCTTCGGTTGGGCGCAGTGCTCCGTCGAAGTTTTGGCCCTCCTGCGGGTCCAGATTCTGGAAACTGGCTGTAGGGAGATGAACGGCTGCAAAACAGACGGATTTGATGCGAGAATGATCGTAGAATGGGAGAAATATGGATGATATGAGACGGGGGCGGATTGGGATAAGCATGGCTTCGCACTACAGCAGTTAGCCTTTCGAAAAGGGAGGGCTTCGTACCCACTTGAAATTTTTCCACAATCTAGAAACTCAGAGAGTAGAAAAAACACGCAAAATTTTTTTATTCAACTTCAATGAATCAAAAGAACTACAAGGGGTGCCTATTTATAAGAAAACTCTATACCCCAAAACTCATGCTATGTGCGCAACCTATTACTTGGCGATGAAGTAAACTAAAATAAAAACTAATTAAAGAAATCTAAAGTGTTCATGATATTCTAAATAACATAAATAATCAAAACCTAAAATATGAAATCAATCTGACTAGTGGGCCCCAATCATGAGATCTCATGATGGGCATTATTTGATTATTGGGCTCACTCAAATGAACCAAAACTCTATCTTCTAATTAGGAGGCTCTCCCTAGATGTCATCATCAAGTCAGATCGACGGTGGGGCCCTCCCTCTCCTTGCGTACGTGCGTAGGGGCTGTGCGTGCGCGTGTGCGCTTGATGTCCCCCATCAATTCTCCCGGACTGCGAAGATTTCGCCACTGGCGAAATAAAACTCCTGAACCGCTACAGGATGTCAGGATCAAGTCTCTGAATCTCCTCCTCAGTGAACTATGTGCTGTTTGAAGCTGGGCGTGACTTCCATTTTACCAGGTACTTTTGAAACCCGCCATTCGACATTGAAACTATCTGATGGTCCAGGATATTCTTTATTTCCTCTTTGGGTGTTTGAAGGCTAGGTATGGAAGGTAGAGGCTAGGAAGAAATGTTTGGAAGAGTAGGTATGAGAGGTAGAGGCTAGGAAAATGGGCCGGGACGGGTAGGTATGGGACGTAGAGGCTGAGAAAATGAGTTGGGAAGGGTAGGTATGGGAGGTAGAGGCTGGGAAAATGGGTCGGGACAGGTAGGTATAGACGTAGAGGCTGGGAAGATGGGTTGGGAGGGGGCCATGGATCAAGGAAAAAGTCTGGGGATTCAGGATGGTTAGGCGAAAGGCTGGACAATGCATCAATGGCTCCTTGAAATGCAACTAGATCTCCAAATTGAATGTGGAACTAATTCCCATGGATGGTGAAAGATTTGCCACATACGCATTGAGACCGTTTTGTTTTATAATTTTGAAGGGTCTAGCGCTACGCGCGTGTAACTTACGAACGACCCTCGAAAGATATCGCTCGGGCTTGATGCGGACCATTACAGAGTCTCTTACATTGAATTCCTTGAAACATTTATGTTGGGCTGCAGAAAATTTGTAATGTTCATTACTAATAGTGATCTTCTGCTTGATTTCTTGATGCCATGAATGAATGTGATGCGCAAAAGACTCTGCAGACTCTGACGACCTATGTGATAGTGACATAGGGACAAGATCAATAGGTTTCTCAAGTTTATAACCAGTAACGACTTTATAAGGACTGAGACCTGTGAACCTATCGACAGAGCTATTAAACGCAAAGTCGGTTATAGGTATTACGGTGTCCCATGTTCTGGTGTGCTCTATATCCCTCCTAAGGGAGACTCATCCGGTAGATCATCAGGAAAGACATCACAAAACTCATCCACTACCGGAATGGTCTCAGTGGGTAACTCTACACACTAGCCTCTGGTGCACTCTTTCTAATCACAAGGCCGCACATGTTGTACCACTCAAAATAGTGGTCTTAATGTCCCTCATGGGGTGGATGCACAGGTGCACGCCCATAACTAATTCTTTGGCCAACTCTATTCATTGGTCTATCATTCTTGGCCACCTGCCTGAGATTGGACATCCACCCCAATGATAGAGTTTGTTCTGGCGGAGGCCTTTAGTTGGGTAATGCGCACATCAAATTGATCAAAGCGTTGGTCTATATGTTGTTCCCAGCGCTTATCCAAAGACTCGATCTGCTGGGACAGTTTGTTTAATGACTCTAGCAGTTACTCTATGTTTAGTGTAGGGTGCAAGCCAAACCATGACCCATACGTGTGGGCATACACTTGCTAACTCCACCTAAGGACTTTCTATGACGACTATATGCAACTAAATAGGACTAAATGATCTTATGAGACTCTATATGAGGGAAACTACGCAGTGCTACTAAATCCAGCAACATAGTTGTCAAAATAAGGGAATAACAAAAAGTTATAGCAATGTCAAAACAAGGGGTTGGCGGCAGGTGCAATGGGGGCCCGAATCCCCAAACTGCTCCCTTGACCTGGTCGGTCAGGGGGGACTTCAAACCCTCCAAACCTCATGGCGATCCGACTTGCGGTTGGGGCGCAGTGCTCCGTCGAAGTTTCGGC
>JAJHSJ010000740.1:0-40909 GCA_021015155.1 Magnolia officinalis | reverse complement strand
AGAAAACAGGAAAATCATCAAAGCAAGGACGTAGTCTTTAATGAAAAAGTGATGCATAAGGACAGTGTGCAGGAAAATAAGGCCGAAGAAAAGGAATTCGTAGAGTTGGAAGAGTTACCAGACACGAGTGTTAAACGTCACAGGATGATCATGCACAAGAGCATTATGAGGCAGAGCCACAGACACCATGTTGTGAGGAGGTCTACTCGGGAGATAAGACCCACGGTCCGATATTCACCCTCCTTATATTATCTACTGCTGACAGATAATGGTGAGCCAGAGTGTTTTGAAGAGGCATTACAGTCAGATACACGGGTTAAGTGGGAGCAGGCCATGGATGAGGAGATGGACTCTCTTGAGTCTAATCGTACATGGGAGCTAGTCACTCTACCTAAGGGTAAGAAAACTCTTCATAACAAGTGGGTTTATAGATTGAATGAGGAGCACGATGGTTCGAAACGGTACAAGGCTAGACTGGTTGTGAAAGGGTTTCAACAAAATGCAGGTATCGATTTTACTGAAATATTTTCACCTGTGTGTGAAAATGTCTACGATTCGCATGGTCTTGAGTATAGTGGCTTCAGAGGACTTACATCTAAAACAACTAGATGTTAAGACAGCCTTTCTTCATGAGGACCTTGAAGAAGAGATATATATGCATCAGCCGACAGGATACATGGCACCAGGTAATGAGAACAAGGTGTGCAGACTGAAGAAGATTCTATATGGCCTGAAGCAGGCCCCGAGGCAGTGGTACAAGAAGTTCGACAGTTTTATGGAACGGAAACGGTTTTAGGAGATGTCATGCAGACCACTATTGTTACTTGAATAATAAGTTTGATACGTCTTACATCATCCTTCTTCTGTACGTTGATGATATGCTTGTGGCCGGTTCAAGCACGAAGGACATCTCAGATCTCAAAAGACAATTGTCTAGAAATTTGTCATGAAGAATTTAGGAGCTGCAAACAAATCCTAGGCATGAGGATAAAGCGTGACAGGAAAAATAAGAAATTAGTTTGTCACAGGCAGAGTACATAGCAAGGTACTTGATCGATTCAATATGGCAAGCAGAAGTCTATTGACTTGAAATTCTGCGAAGACTGCGTGTATGGCAAGCAGAAGAGGGTAAGCTTTAAGAAGACGAGACGCGCTCCAACGACACATCTGTTGGAGCTTGTACACACTCATGTGTGGGGACCGACACAGGTATTATCTCTTGGTGGCTCATTTTGTTACCTATATTGATGATGCTAGTAGAAAACTATGGGTCTATTCTTAAAACATAAATCTGATGTATTTGATGTATTTAAGAAGTGGAAAGTTATGGTAGTGAAAATGAGACAGGTAAAACAATAAAGTGTCTCAGATCTGACAATGGGAGAGAGTATTGTGATAAGAGGTTTGAGGAGTATTGTGTAGCAAATGGAATCAAACATCAGAAAACGATTCCAGGGACACCACAGTATGATGGTGTGTTGAGCGCATTAACAGGACCATCCTTGAGCGCGCCAAGAGCATGAGGTTACATGCAGGGTTGCCCAAGACCTTTTGGGCAGATGCTGTGAATACTGCCGCATATCTCATCAATAGAAGTCCCTCAGCGCCATTGGATGGTGGGCTACCAGAAGAAGCGTAGATTAGGAAGGAAGTTAAAATTACACATCTCAGAGTGTTCGATTGCACTTCATATGTTCACATTGATGCAGAGCACAGAAACAAGTTGGATGTGAAGTCCAGGAGGTACACGTTTATAGGCTACGGGCAGCATGATTTTGGCTACAGGTTCTAGGATGTAGAAAACAGGAAAATCATAAGAAGCAAGGACGTAGTCTTTAATGAAAAAGTGATGCATAAGGACAGTGTGCAGGAAAATAAGGCCGAAGAAAAGGAATTCGTAGAGTTGGAAGAGTTACCGGACAGGGTGTGTTAAACGTCACAGGATGATCATGCACAAGAGCATTATGAGGCAGAGCCACATACACTAGTTGTGAGGAGGTCTACTCGGGAGAGAAGACCCACGGTCCGATATTCACCCTCCTTATATTATCTATTGCTGACAGTTAATGGTGAGCCAGAGTGTTTTGAAGAGGCATTACAGTCAGATACACGGGTTAAGTGGGAGCAGGCCATGGATGAAGAGATGGACTCTTTGAGTCTAATCGTACATGGGAGCTAGTCACTCTACCTAAGGGTAAGAAAACTCTTCATAACAAGTGAGTTATAGATTGAATGAGGAGCACGATGGTTCGAAACGGTACAAGGCTAGACTGGTTGTGAAAGGGTTTCAACAAAAGGCAGGTATCAATTTTACTGAAATATTTTCACCTGTGGTAAAAATGTCTACGATTCGCATGGTCTTGAGTATAGTGGCTTCAGAGGACTTACATCTAAAACAACTAGATGTTAAGACAGCCTTCTTTATGAGGACCTTGAAGAAGAGATATATATGCATCAGCCGACAGGATACGTGGCACCAGGTAATGAGAACAATGCGTGCAGACTGAAGAAGAGTCTATATGGCCTGAAGCAGGCCCCGAGGCAGTGGTACAAGAAGTTCGACAGTTTCATGTCGGGAAACGGTTTTAGGAGATGTCATGCAGACCACTGTTGTTACTTGAAGAAGTTTGATACGTCTTACATCATCTTTCTTCTGTACGTGATGATATGCTTGTGGCCGGCCGGTTCAAGCACGAAGGACATCTCAGATCTCAAAAGACAATTGTCTAGAAAATTTGTCATGAAGAATTTAGGAGCTGCAAAACAAATCCTAGGCATGAGGATAAAGCGTGACAGGAAAAATAAGAAATTAGTTTTGTCACAGGCAGAGTACATAGCCAAGGTACTTGATCGATTCAATATGTGAGGTGCTAAGCCGGTTAGCACTCTATTAACCAACCACTTCAAGCTATCTAAGGAGCAAGGTGCAAAGAAGCAGGAGGAACAAGACTACATGGCTAAAGTTCCATACGCGTCAGCAATTGGGAGTCTCATGTATGTTATGGTGAGCACGAGGCCAGACATTGCTCAAGCAGTGGGAGTTGTTAGCAGATTCATGAACAACCCCGGAAAGGAACATTAAGAAGCTGTGAAGTGGATCCTTAGGTACTTGGTAGGTACTAAGGACGTAGGGCTGTATTATGGTGGATCAGAAATCAAGTTACAAGGCTACGTGGATTCAGATTTAGCAGGAGATATCGACAGCAGAAGAAGCACTACAGGTTATATTTTACTCTGAGTAGTGCTGCAGTCAGTTGGGCTCTCAGTTACAAAAGATAATATCTATTAGTACGACAGAAGCAGAATATGTTGCGGCTACAGAAACATGCAAGGAGATGGTGTGGATGCAAGGTTTTATGGAAGAGTTGGGTAAGAAGCAAGTAGATTGCAAGCTGTACAGTGACAGTCAGAGTGCAATACACTTGGCTAAGAATTCAGTCTTTCATTCAAGGACCAAGCATATTGCCATCAGATATCACTTCATACGTTCGTTACTGGAAGATGGATTGATTGCTATGCAGAAGATTCATAGTGAGAATCTTGCGGATATGCTGACCAAGACGGTCACAAGGGAGAGAGCTGAAGCTCTGTCAGCTTTGATTGGTCTTCAGGCTTGAAGACGGGGAGGTGGTGCACTCCGGATGAAGAAGACAAAGGTTTACGGCGATGTGTCTCCAAGTGGGAGATTGTTGAGCAGTGGAGCCACATCTAGGGCCACCCACGACCAGTCGAGGTTTCGCGGATTTCGTGTTGCAAGTCCTTTCACAACTGGGATGTGAAAGGAGTTTTGCGGATTTCGTGTCGCAAGTCTTTTCGCAACTGACATGTGAAAGGAGTTTCTCAGATTTTGTGTCGCAAGTCCTTTCGTAACTGGGATGCGAAAGGAGTTTTGCAGATTTCATGTCGCAAGTCCTTTCGCAACTGGAATGCGAAAGAGAAGTTGTCAAAACTATAAATGGGGTCCCTAAGGCTATTGTAGGTTAAAGGTGAATATTGGGAAATATTTCTAAGATTGGGCAAGAGATTTTCTCTGTACTTTTAAGGGAGAGTTTTATATTTCTTCCTGTTTATCGTTTGTGGGTGAGGCCTGAGATTGGATCTAGGCTCACTGCGTCGTTGGCGTGCTGCGCAACAGGTTCTTGCCCAACTCTAACTGTGACCCCACACGGGATTGTCTGTTTGTTGTAGTTTTTTTTTTTTTTGCTATGCTCCATTAGACCCATTTGGATGGTCCAGATCTGGCCCACCATATATATAGAGCGGATGATTTTGTTGCAATAAACGTAGGTTTTTAGTACACCCTCGAGGTATACCATAATTGGTTTCCTGCAAGTCTGTCTGATGCCACAGGAAGGGTATACATGTAGAAGATCCAGACCCTCCAAAATCTAATCCGATATGCATGATAAAGGAGCACAGCGTTTAGACCGTTCATCTGGCCAGCATAAAAATCCAACCAACTGAATCATCTTAAAATCCTAACCATCCATTTACACAGTTTGAGAATGAAGGGTTCAAGAATGAAACAGCATTGATCCACATTCCACCAAAAAGGCCCTTCTTCTTATGGCTAGGATCATCCGAGCAGTGCATGTTCTCTCTCAATGGTCCACCAAAAACACATGGACAATGCTATAGCCATTAGTGAGTAGTCGTTCAAATCCAACTCTCCACACGTGTCAAGATGGCATGTTCCCGACATCCAGACCGTTCATCACCCGTCCACTTCTCATACAGACATGGTCCACCTGATGATTGGACTAGATCTCATGCAAATTCGGGAGGAGGACTTGGATGGCTACTCTTCCAAAGAAGTGCCTATGTTAGCTTATAAAGTGGGGCCCACTTACATGATCTCACACCTATTTGGGCCGCACGTGGGTCATGTTACACGAATGCAGGAGCATCTACTCTTTTTTACGTGGAAGTAGGCGGTAGCCACAGGACCCAAAAGGGAAAAGGGAGGCGTGTGATCTATCCAGTCTGACCCAAAACTGCAAATCAGAGACGTCTAATCTGCTCCGTAAATGGGGACCGTCCATATGACGTCTACCGTCTTGGCTACATGTCTGTGGTCCAGGGCCAATCACATGGGCACTATTTTGACGGTCCTTAATAACTGATCTGATCACCTACAGTCAATGGGAATATTTTTCCACCAACATGCCACTCGTGTAGGACATGAGTACCGTCAAAGCGATGGGCCCCACCTAAAGATCACCTGGCACAAAAATCAAGCCGGTCATTCATCACGTGGGCCACACCGTTGGAATCAACGGACAGCTGATAGTTTGACTAATCATACAGACCCCCCACGTGGGTGATCTTCATGGTGGGGTCTATCATTTTCATGGCTCTGATTTTCTAAACAGGTGGCATGCTGGGGGAATACATCCCGAGGTGTATAATAGGGATTACAGCCGTTGGATCTGAAGTCATGTTGTAAGATCTGAACCGTTTACATGATGGGCCTCACCGTTAATGGAAGATGCCAATTAGTGAAATTCTTGTATTTGCATCATTCTGATACTTTCCCTTTGAATATAGGCCGTCTACTTAACCGGTGTTTTGTGGGCCGTTGATCTCAAACTAATATCTTCTAATCTTGATGATATGTGAGGCAGCAACCTTTCATCTGTAGCAAACATCTCCCTGAGAAATGCGAAGAGTAGGAGCGAGTGCATTTTGTAATTACACTCGCCTCACACGTGTAAGTGGAGCTCAAGCGTGTGATATCAGATCCGCCCATGAGGTTACTTTCGTTGTCTAGATTCCATATATAAGAAATCAAGTCCTTTGGATCTTAACCGTTGGTTGATCAATCCAACAATTCTTTTTGCACAGCGTAGCACTCTGATGATTGTATCTGTCTGGTTTTAGTGATCCAGCACCTAATCAGTGGACATAACCTGATGAGCGGCTTAGGTCTCACACACGTGCGCCTCCACTCCCCTTGTTACACGAGTGCTTTCAGGCATTTCTTCATTTTTCTACTGTAACAATTAAAGGCGGGAGTTATTTTCTCACGAGACGTTCAGAATAGGAATTTTTTCGCGATAAATCGACACGTAAATACAGAAGTAGCCGTTGGTCAGTAGGTGGACCCCACAAGGAAAAAGACTGGTAACAGTCTCTTTTTCTAGTCTATAAACGGATGAGCGTTAGAATGCTCAGTACGCTCGCGTCTTTCGTGGCAGCCAGCCATATGTGACACGTCAGCTACGTACAGCCATCCAACTGTTTTAGCGGTGTGGATCAGATTCAGACGTTCGTTTCTCTTAACTGTACGGGTATATTCTGTAGACGTGTGGCCCACCTGATGATCGTACTACCATGGCATCTGGACGGTGGCGATTGAATGGTTCTTATAGGAGTAGGTTGTGCGTGTCACTGCAATCCCACTCAACATGTGTTGTTAGAGGGCACAGATAAGGTGAGTCCCAGACCGTGGGGTCCACATTGATATATGTATTGTATATCCACTCCGTTCATCAGTTTTTCCGGATGATTTTAGTGCATGATCCCAAAAATAAAACGGATCAAAATCTCATGTGGATCACACCAATGGAAACAGTGGTAATGGCAATTAAAAACTTTTTGTGGGCCACAAAAGTTTTGGATAAGCTGATATTTGTGTTTTCCCTTCATTCAGGACTGTGTACAATATCAACAGGTTGGGTGAAAAATAAACATTACGGTGGGCCCTAAGATTTTTTTAATGGTGGGGATTTAATGACCAATATTTCCTTTGGTGTGATCCACTTGAAACTTGGATATGCTTCATTTTTGGACATAGGCTATAAAATGATCTAGAAATACTTATGGACGGAGTCGATATAGAAAATAAAAATCAAGGTGGGCCCCACTTTAAGGGATTCACCACTAAGCTGTTACCACCGACTCGCTGTATCCGTGCCCCTCGTTGAACGTTGTGACTTGTGAGTGCACTGGAAAGTCTGGAATGCATCCCCACGTGTTGTTTTCACCACCTGGGGACTTTGACGTTTGGGCATAGGTCATATTTCAATGATCCAAACCGTTCATTTGATGTTCCTGACCTTGGATGGAATATATAAGAAATTTTGTATATTTAGATCATAAAATTCAATTCTTTGATAATTTGACTCTTTTCCTCTGTATACGGAACATGTTTTCGAATTTCGATCTGAGATTTTTTTGGGAGAGGGGGGAATTTCCATCATCCACGGTGAGGTCCATCGCATAAACGGTTTGGATCATTGAAAATAACCTATATTGAACTGTTAACGTTCCGGGGCATATAGTATTTCAATAGGTCGGGATGTATCGAAGAAAAACTCATCCGTTGTACCCTATCCACAGTACGCTTGATATGTGTACACTCGAATCCCGACTGTCAAGGAGTGGACCCGATTGGGGGATGTAACACATTCCAAATATCGCACTGATTTGACGATCTTAGCCATCCGTGTGGAAGCCACTAAAATGTACGGTTAAAAGGAAAACGTAAGTGGCGTATTCAAGGGGTAAAATCAGGACATTTGGATTATCCGTTTGATGTGATCGTCGGCCTCTGTCCATTCAGAATGAGACCCGTGAATTTTTCATGGATGCATGCATGCCAACCTAAAGCAACTGAGTTGCTACAATTTAGTACTGTATGGCAAACGCACATTGGAAACTGTCTTTGTCCAACGTTCTCGGACTAGGTTGATGCGTTACTACACACCACCGACCTGGCTGGTGTGTTAAAATCATCAAGTTCTGTGGGTCCCATCATGAGGTATGTGTTATATCCAAACCGTCCATACATTTGTCGATATTGTATTAAGCCGTTAACCGAAATTTAAGACAGATCCAAAGATTTAGTGGACCACACTGCAAAAGGCAGTAGGGGATTGAACGTTTACCATTGAAACCCTTTTGGGCGTCACGGAAGTTATGGATCAATATGATATTTATGTTTCATCTTCATCAGATCTTTTTGACCTTATGAAGAGATTGGATGGAAAATAAACGTTATGGTAGGCCCTGATAATCTTTTAACGGTGTGAATCATTGTCCCACTGCTATTTGTGGTGTGGTCCAATTGAGATTTTTATATAATTCATTTTTCGGATCATAATCTTAAATGGTCTTTCCAAGTGAATTAACAGTGTGGATATAATAAATACATTATTATGGGGCCATGTAACTTTGATCTCCTTTGAACCGTTCGTACAACTCGGAGCTCGAGGAGCGTCAGCTCTCGTCTTCGCACGACATTTACCTACACCAGCCAGGTCGGTGGTGTGTGGTACACCAGCCAATCTGCTTCCCGTTGATGCTGCTTATCCAACTTACACGTGAGGGCATGTAGAGCAATCCGGACCATCCAATTCGAAGTCCCTTGTGGGCCCGATGATCCCTTGGCAGAGAGGCTTATTGACTGGGACCGCCGTCCATCTTTCACCCCTACTGTAGATGCAAATGTTTCAAATTATACAAAATTCATGTTAATTAATTCATTTTATCAGTGGCCCTAATAGGTCTGATTTTTGAAACATAAACCATCCATAATACGGCCCACCGGATGGACGGCCAGATTGACACATCACCCTGCCAGGTGTACCAGGAGAGATGGGCCCCGTTTGGGTGGATCCCTAACTGTGGGGTCCACTGTGATTTATATGCCTTCCATCCACACCGTCCATCCATTTTTAAAGCTCATTTTAGCGCATGATCCAAAAAAATTTGAGCAGATCCAAACCTTAGGTGGACCATATCACAGGAAACAGTAGTGATTGAATCCCACCATTAAAAACATCATGGGGCCACCAGAATGTTTATTTTCCATCCAACCTGTTGAGATGGTCACAAAGACCTGGATGAAGAGACCACACAAATATCAGTTTGATCCAAAACTTTTGTAGCCCACGTGAAGTTTTTAACGGTCGATTACAACGGTTTCCTATATTATGGTCCACCTGAGATTTGGATCTGCTTCATTTTTGAGATCATGCCATAAAATAAATTTTCAAAACGGATGGATGGCATGGATACAAGGAAAATACATTACAGTGGGCCCCACAGTCAGGGATCTCCCCTCCTATGACCATATACAACAAAATCCAAAAGATCATTCATCGCAACCATCCAAACAAAGAGTTTCAAAAAGGGTAATCAATTCTCAGTGAGACCCTCGATTTGGACGGTCCAAATTGCCATACGTAAGACGCCACGTGTACTGTGAATGAGTGGACCATTGCCCTAGGAATCTCTTTAAAGAGGTAATTTCTCCTTATTCTTCCGAACCCACCACAATCATATAGATATAAGAAAAAAGTAGAAGACATCTTCTTTAACTTTACAGCTGAGAAAAAAGAAAGAGAGTAAAATATTCACTTCTCTTTACCAAAACAGCTACCTTTTCTCTAAACCAGCTTTTCATATGTTTCTCTGGTTTTGTCGTTCTGCCAAAACCACAATTAAAGATTGCATTTCATGTGTCTTGCATTTATTGCAATCTGGACCCTCCAATCATGGGCCCCATGATGGAACATAAATCCCAGATTGACACTGATTGTCCAATCGCAACCGTCGATTTTTCTTGTTGAATATGGACAGCTGCTCTTTTAATTTTAACCGTCCATTTAAGAGCCACCAGTTCGATCGTTAGGATCATTAATCACTGTGAATTTTGAGCTGTGTTCCATTCTCAGTGGGCCCCACGACTTGGATGGTTTGGATTGATGGTCTTGTATGCACTGTGCACGGTGGATTAGACACCACAGCTTAAAAAGTGGTTTTCTATCTCCGTAGTTGATAATAGGCTTGGGAAAATTTTTGATACTCTGGAAGTGATGATGATGATACTCAGTCACTTAAAAAGTTACTCAGAAATTGCACACTTGGAATACAATTTGTTCAAATTTAACCGTCCAAGCTATTGGTCCCATTTTAGATGTACCATGAACCAAAATTTTTGTTTATTTTATCATATGACTGTCGGATTTGTGGACATTTATTGGACGGTTAAACTGAAAATATCCGATGGTTTTATTTCAACAAACGAGTTTCCGTGATAAGAGGATAGATTTGTTCTGGTTTTGGATTTGGATTTAGTAACAGTGGGCTCCACAATTTAGCTTCTTTTAATTTGAATTCATGAGTGCCAACTGTGCAATTGCTGAATGCATGTGTATCAAGCGTTTGACTCTACCAGAGTATCAAATAACTCCCTAATAAGCTCAACGGACAGTGAAATAGGTAGGTTTGCTAGCCCCACGCGGACATCTACACACAGCTCCACATACCAACCAGGGACATGTGCAGAACATCCGTCCGATGCATCATACGGGACCTACCGTGCAGATGATCCGCCCAAAAACTCTCCACCGTTAACTTCTGATCTGGTTGGTAGATCTATCTCCTATGGAGAGTCCTACTTGATGCACGGCTTGGATATCTTACACATGACTGGACGTTGGGCTGCATGTACACGTACAATCCAAGCCAGAAACGCACCTAAAGTCGTGCTCTGTGGGGCCCACTGAGATGTCATATGACATCCACTCCGTCCATCAGTTTCCTCATCTCAAATCAGGACATGAACCCCAAACAACGCAGACCCAAGTCTCAAATGGCCCACAACAAAGAAAACACTGGGGATTGAACGCACACCATTGAAACCTTTGGATGAGGGTGATATTTATTTCTTCCATTGATCCCTGTCTGAATAACCTTATGAACGGTTTGGATGGCATATAAACATCACGGTACGCTCATTTGAATTACCATCCTCATTTTTAGGCTAATGTCCTGGCGAAACTGATGGACGGACAGGATTTCACATGAACATGGAGGTGGGCCGACAGAGCATACGGCTACAGGGCTGAGCTCTGTACAGTAAAGTCGCGTCCGTATGCTGGTCCCACACCGACACGCATCTCGACACAAGGACCCATCCCTTTCGAGAATCCAGGGTAATCTACTGTGTGAGTTTAGTACAACTTACTAAATAGTGGCAACTTATCCACCTTACGCACGTCAATCCTGACCTACCGATCATGGGACCCATGCTGGAAGGAGCATCACACTGATCAGACATTCATAAACATATTTTGACTTTGACCACTCACACCTTTATTTCTATCCATCCATTTGATTGCCACCAATTGGATGGTCCTTCGATGAGTGTGATTTATCTCTTTTTTCTTCTTCTTATTTTTGATATCCTACCCCACAATGTGGACGGCCTTGATTGGAATATAGTATGCTACGTCTACATTAAATGAGTCACCACTGTTTAGTGAATTGTGAGAAATATGCATTGTAGACTATTGTGGTACATGAATTTACAAAGGAATTTGGAACTTCCTACTATTAATTAAGGAATATCTTCCCAATATTAAAAAACCAATCTTAATAATGAATGCCATTAGAAAAAAGTCTACGTAGGTTTGCATGGGTCCCAATCAGTACCATATATCATGAGATTACCGTGATTTGGACAGTTCAAAAATGTGGGCCGTCGTCTCAAAAATCATTGTTCATTGACGGTTGGTGGACAGCTAAAAATGAAGTGGAAAATGGTGCTTTGTTTTTGCTAAAAAACGAAAGGTCCATTGAATGGATTGTTCAGGTCATGCCATTGGGTGTATTGCACATTCCAGGTGGGACCCAGTTTTGAGTGTTTCCAAAAGTATAGGCATCCAACGTGCTGCTAGAAAATTATTATAACCTGACATCCAATGGCCTGTTTGGGTGTGTGGCTCCAAAAATGAGTTAGATTCTAACTACAATGACAGTAAAGTATTATTTATTTATTTATTTATATAAACTGAGCACAATGCTAATAAAGTTCAAACATGCGACGGGCTATGTTTTGAAAAATGTATTTCACCTGTGAATGCGTGGCCCAGCTTCTTGATCCATATTGACCGTTGAAAGTGGCAAGATATATCCATCCATTTGTGATGTAGATAGTGTTTTGATGGTTTTATGGACGGCTAGATTTGACAGAAATTGGATGAGAAAGATTGATCTAGGGTAAATATTGCCAAATACTTGATATAATTCTTGTTAGTTATAGCTTTGCAACTGATTACTGAATTCATGCATGGAATGTGATGTAAAAAGTTACTTTCTATCTAATGAAATTAGATATCGGCTCTGGAATGACTTTGCAAAATTTAATCATTTTAAAAGTTAAGTTTTAATGATTATCACTCTGTAATCATTTATCAAAATTATAAGTCTGATATGATGTTAGAAAGCTATCAACAAGCTTAAGGCATATCTCTTAAAAAAGTAATTTTCAAGTACAAAATTGCATTTTAGTTTAAAACTTATTATTTTAGTAAGTTTCATATTTACTGTTTTTCAACCATTTAAAAATTTTAAGATTCTTATAATACATTAAAGTCTTTATTTAGGTTAGCTAAAAGTAATTTACAAGTTTAATTCAGGTTTGATGTCTTAACTAATTTTAATAAGTTTTACCATTTTATGAAAGTTTTATATTTGACATCAAATCAAGAATTTTTATTTATTTTTTATTTTTTTGCACATGCAGTAACACTTGTAGCAATTTTCACTGCGGTGTATGCTCAAACCCATTGTAGTGAAAAACTATGGCATGAATAAAGGCCCGTGCATGTAGATTCAATAATTATTTTTAAGCGTCCGTTTGGAATGTGGGATTAGATAGTATGATATTGCATTTAGTCTAATGTAAATTACATATTGCATTAAGAAATATTGGGAATGATCAAAATAATTCAACTTCATATCGTTTAGTTTCAATAAAAGATATAATAATAAGATTTCTAATAAATTTTAAAGTTCACTGTATCCTATTGGAAAAAAATGTATTGGAAATACCAAAAAATAAAAATAAAATAAAATAAAATGTTTTTATTTCACTAAGCTTAATCACGTAAATATTACGTTATCCTTAAAGCGTGATTCACCTCCTTGTTAATTGATGAGTGAATTGTTTCCAAGATATGATGACCGTTTCAGATTAATAATCTGACCGTTCTCAATCGCCTATAAATTCTTAGTTCATTTCAGGCTCATCACACCGCGATCGCACTATCTCGCGTAAGGTCGCGGGAGACAACCATTCTACAACACGAACAAAGTGTAAAGTGCGCCATTACAGCCACATTGCCTTCGCCCACACCCGTCCCCGAGCTCGCGTTCAAGTCATACAACCCGAGTATCACAATCTCCGAAGCTCCAAGTAAGAATACTACACAAAGCATCCACATATAAACTACGATTTTCTTCTTGTCATTTCGAATGTAGGACAAAACCACACATAGTACTTTTCAATTTGAAATTTCCAAAAAACACTTTGGCGGAAAATGAAAATCCTGAAATTTTCAAATATTTTGATTTTTCAGAAACCACAAATTTCAACCTATCCATGGGCTCCACATTGATGCATGTGTTTTACTCACATTGTTCAATCATATGTGCCCTTCACAAGGGATGATCAAGTTACATATGCATATTAGGTGACTAACAACAATAATAATTTTTGGTCCATTTATTACAATCCCATAGTCTACTCAATGCAGGATGCACTTATATATAGAATTGAATAGTCAAAATATCATAGTATTTCTAAACATATAAACATTAGGTAATAATATTAATTCCACCCAATGTAACTCAAATCATTTAATCATACTATTTAAACAAGTCATAAATAAATAAGATGTTGATAATTTCCTCTCCCTTTTCACACGGATACATTAAAAACTCATGTTGACGTGTTTACATGAGAACAAGGCCCACCAAGTATTTGATGTTAACCGATTTGGAATGAAATTAACATCCAACGGTCCCAATTCATCACAAACAGGTGCAGCAGAATTAAAGTGGTTGTGTAATGACTTATCTAATCTGGGTCCCACAGTTTGTAAGGTTTAATTCTAATTAATGCATGCCACGTGTACAAAGGTACGACTGACACAGTACCAAACGGAAAATAGTATGCTGTAGGGCCGTAGTGCCGCAATTACAGGGGCGGAACATGCGCTTGATATTCTCATTAATGGGCGTGGACCGTCCAACTGCATTCACGACTTCAAAATTCCACGCATGACGGCAGTCCACATTCACATTGGACGAGTTTTAATACTCGGGCTGCCTATGACGCTTGATGTGCAGGCAAAATATCAGATTTGTTGAATAATTGTAACCTCTGATTTGTGGACACTTGTTTTTGGAAATATTATCATTGGATGTTTATTCATTTTTAACCATCCAATAAATGTCAACCAATCAGATATTTAGATAATGGAATAAGCTTGATTTTTGGTTCATGATACATCAACCTTGGTGCCATGGTTTGGACCGTTTGAGTTAACTAATTGTATTCCATGTACGCAATTTCCAAATAATATCTAAGGTTTTGGATCACACTCGGACAGAGTATCAAAGTTTTTGTTTTCACACGAGCTGCAGCTCACAACCCACATGAAAAGCTTGTGATAATCCCCGCGTTTGATTAGTTCCACGCGTGTGGGAACCCTGCCCATCCACAAGTGCCAAATCTAACACGTGCGTGATCTGAGCCTTACATCATTTGGATTTTACTGTTTAGATCAGGCCATTTCATACATCTGGTGGATGAAACTACCTGGTTTTGGAGGCATAAAATCTACGCATTGTTTTCAACCACCTGGAAGCGTCAGATTTCTTCGAACGTGTTCCATATTAGCACGTGAGCCTGCATGTGGATGAGTGGGACCCACACGGAAATAGCAGAACTATGATGATCCTTGCCCAGTCAATTCATGTATAACGGACTCAGGTCTTTCTGCAGCATGCATCACATCAGTCCCGTCAAAGCATAATCGAAGGGATGCAATGCAATGTATGTAACTCAATCCAAACCATCCGAATTATGGACCCCATTGTGGATGTCGTACAGTCGAAAAAGATACAGTAAAAAAATGACATTAACTACACGTTTTTGTCCTTCCAATGGACGGTTAAGATGTGAAATCACCACCCAGCCATCTAGAGATATGCTGTGGGACGCGAATCTTGTGTAATCCTAAGATCTGTTGGGCCCACCATAAATGTCCTTTTGATGATAACAACTGGACGGTTAGGATCATTTGATCATAATCATTCCACAGTGGACCTCCCTGTGGGCAGTCCCATAGCACGCATGTCTTGCAAAGGGACGCGGATTACGTACCACCCTGGAAGCGGATTGCGTCCTGCCCCCTCACATGCACGGGCTCTGTGAGGCCCACCGTGATATATGGGTTTCATCCACACGGTCCATTCATTTTTTCAGATCATTTTAGGGGCATGTGTATAAATTTAGGTAGGTCCAATGCTTAAGTGGACCCCACTACAGGAAGCAGCGGCCATAATGAAACTCACCGTTGAAACTTTCCTGAGCCAACCGTGATGTTTATTAGCCATCCAACCTGTTCATAAGGTTATATACACGTGGATGAAGTGAAAACACAAATATCAGATTGATCCAAAATTTCTGCCGCTCACAAGAATTTAATGGTGGGAATTCAATCTCCAATATGTGGTCCACTTGAGCCTAGGATCTGCCTCATTTCGGGTTTATATCCTAAAATGATCTTGGAAAAATGGATGGACAGTGTAGATAAATCTAATACATCACGGTGGGCCCCACAGAGCCCTGCCTGAACGGATTATCGTCCACTTGGGGCTGGATGTAATCTGCTTCTGTAGTACCCCTGTTCCACGCACAGAACATGCTGGGACTTTGAGGGTCCCACCGCGATGCAAGGATTTATCAACACCGTCCATTTATTTTTTTTCATATTATTTTAGATATATTCCAAAAATTAGATAGATCCAAGGCTCAAGTGGACCACTCAGTGGGGATTAAACTCCCACCATTAAAAATGTCTAGGGAGCAGCAGAAGCTTTGGATCAAGCTGATATTTGTGTTTTGCCTTCATCAATGTCCACGTGACCTTATTAACGGGTTGGATGGAAAATAAACATCACGGTGGCTTTTAGGAAGGTTTCAACGGTGAGAATCACTATCACCGTGGCTTCCTGTGGTGTGGTCCACTTGAGCCTTGGATCTCCTTCAATTTTGAGATTATACCCCAAAATAATATGAAAAAATGGATGGACGACGTTGATAAACCCATACATCATGATGGGTCCCTTGGAGCCCCCAGCCTATTCCGAGGTTGGTACAGACAAGAGTAGTACCTAATCCGCGTCCTTTGAAAAGTTGGAGCGTCCAAGTGACGGCGCGCCCTCTAAATCAACGGGCAGGTGTAGATAAATCCAAACCGTCTAAATCATAGGCCTGAGGTTGACAGAGGATATCCAAAAAAAAAAAAAAAAAGATTATCTGATATTTTCAGAATATAAAATAATTTGAGGCTCTTTTTATATATTGGAAAAATTATTTTTATTTTTCTATCATTAAAAAAAAATTATTTAGCTATTTATTAAAACAATATATAGAATTAGTGGCTAGAGAAAGAGGAATTAAGCATTGTCATTTCAATGGTTTGAGTTATATCAGCTGCACATGTGGCATTGATAATGGGCTTTAAGGGTGTAGGAGACTAGGGTTTTTAAATTTATGATATTCTTACATTAGCCTAATTAGGTCTAGCCATGGTCTAAATTGTGGTCTAAATCATGGCTCAGCTTGAATAAATAAATAAATAAATGGTCAAAGGTTGAGTCTAAGCTGTTCATCATAATACCATTTAACATTTATATAATGTTGGATAACATGTTTGTCCTTGATGGTGGTTCGTAGTTAGGCAGGGTAATGCAGATGGGATTGACTAATTTGCTTATAGTTGATTTTTTAATTAAATTATAATAATTATCTTGATTCAAATAATTTTTTTTTAAAAAATGCTTCATAATAAATAAGGGTCTCTTAAGGCACACTCTCAAACCTTATATAGAATCACATAATACAAGAAATTTATCTCTCTCAAACCCTCTCTTCTATCTTATTTTTGGAAAGCATATTGCATTCAGATGCGTTGTGGGGCCCACTGTGATGTATGGGTTTTATTCATGCCATCCATCTATTTTTTTTCAGATCATTCTAGGTTATGAGTCCAAAATTTAGGCAGGTTAATGCTTGAGTGGACCGTACCAGAGGAAGCAACAATAATTATGAAACTCAATGTTGAAACCTTCATATGGGCCACCATGATGTTTATTTTCCATCTAACATATTTATAAGGTTATATAAACTTGGATGAAGGGAAAACACAAATATCATATTGATCCAAACTTCTACCACTCACAAGAAGTTTTTAATGGTGGGAGTTCAATTCCTAGTGTGTGGTCCACTTGAGCCTTGGATCTGCCTGATTTTTTAGATCATATCCTAAAATGATTTGGAAAATGGACAGACAGTGTAGATAAACAAATCCTTAGTAAAGATGTCTGTTACTTGTTCTATCGCATTACAATACACTAGATTTATTATCTCCTGCCCTACATGATATCTTTAAAAATAGAATTTGGTGTCAATATGCTTGTTTTTCTCATGATGCACTAGATTCTTGGTAAGTTCTATAGTTGACTTATCATCCGCATATATGATTCTGGACTCTTCTCACAGATGTTTCAATTTTCAATAAGGTTCTTTAACCATATCACTTCACAAATAGTGGATGATACTGTTACGTACTTAGCTTCATATGTGGACAACGTAGTAATACTTTGCTTTTTCAAGATCCATGTAAAAGCAGTCGATCCAAGATAGAAAATATATTGTGTGATGTTTTTTCCTTTCAACTTGATCACTTAATCAATGTTTGAATATCCATACAGCTTTGTTTCATCATTATATAAATAAAAAAGACCAAAATCCATGGTTCCTTTAATACTTTAGGATATATTATTTTTTTTTCAACAAGCCAATGAGATTCCTTTGGTGCTTCCATATATCTGCTCAAAAGTCCAACACTATAAACGATGTATGGCCTTGTGACTGTGAGATACCTGAGACTTCTAATCAAACTTTTGAATAGAGTCGGCTCCATAATTCTTCATTCTCATTCTTTTGTTAATCTTAAGCCCGTTGACACATGCATATTTACAACATTACAATCAGTCATTTTGAATTTTTTGAGGAATTCTTTTGCATATTTTTTCTAAGATATGAAAGTAATAAAATATTTATTACATCCATGAGAAGTTGTTTCTAATGGTCCACAAATGTCCATGTGAACCAATTGCAATGATGCTCTTACTCTCCATGACATCCCGTGTAACGTACTGGATTTTCACTGTTTTAGATTTTCAAAAATCCTTGAAAAATTTTCTATTAATTAACTTATAATATCACTTAATGACCATTAACACTTAATGTTAGTTTATACAGGGGTGGTACCAGTAAAAAATCGCACAAGTCCGATTAATCAACAGTAGGAAGCCCACGAATCCGCCTGATCACTTGAACATCAGGTGTAACCCCATGATTTACTCACATAGGACCCAAATCTAACCGACCCATCGCTAACTAATCAAGACAATTACGACTAAATTAAAGATCTAACCGGAGCCGAGTCGGATAAGGCCCAGACCTTAACTAATAGACCAAATCAACCCCGTTACTCTTTTAGCCTAAAACCGACGGTTTAGAGTAATCATGACCAAATCTCCACTTTTACTAGTTATAAATAGACCACACTATGAACATAGTTAATCCAAACCCTAATCATTATCCACGGGAAATCTCAATACCTAATTCATTCAGAAATGCCCCTGTAACATCCCGGATTTTCACTGTTTCGGATTTCCAAAAATCTTTGATTTTTTTAATTAACTTATACTATCACGTACTGACCATTAGCACTCAATGTTAGCTTATACACGAGTTAATTAATCCAAGATTAGCCCAATTTAATAGACCAGACAGGCCGTGATAAGGCCTGGTGCAGGCTGCCAGCCAGATGGCCCGTTTACACTTAACAACAGCCCGTGTGGGCCACCCAACGACTGAGAAGGGTCAGAAAAATCTAAAACTTTAGAAAATCATAGATCTCACTGGGCTTGTGGTCCATCGTGGACTGCGGACCCAGTGGACACCCAAAAGTACCATCTGGCGCTTGCCCAATGCTCCCCACCAATGTCATATTAAAATCTGGCACTGACAAAAGAAACTGAGACTCCGGGCCTTCCAGCCGTCGGATTTCTTCCAAATTTACGGTGAAGGTTTAATGTATTTTTCAACGCCTGCCCACCAAATCTGGGCCCCGATCGTGGCACGATGACCGTTGATCGTAAATCGGACCCGTGCGATCAAACCCCATATCCGATCGCTCCCAAATTTTGCATGGCCCTTCATCGGGCCATGGATCACCTACCCTATAAATTTTATGGCCAGAGGGCCACCAGAAATGCCCCATCAATCAGAATGGCCCCCAAATGGCCACTTAAAGGTCGGAAACGCTTGCTCAGATCATAAATCCGTTCATCCGTTCGCCCTAAAATTTTGCATGGACCCTAGTCAAGCCATAAGACACTACCCACCGAAAATGGCGGCTTAGGGGGCGTCAGGGCCACCCCAACTTCAATAGGGAGCCCTAGAAGGCTAGTTTGGGAAATTATGGGAACTTAAGTGATTTGTGTCGTCCACTCTTACGCCAAGTTGAGGATTTCGGACCGTCGGTTTATGACCAAACTTTACCCGTGGATTAAGGATATTTCTCCGCTCACATCCGTATAGCCGCGGCCCCGATCAATCATCGGTGACCGTTGGACAGACTTCTAATCATATCTGTCGATCGGCGCGTCGAAATGGCGGGCCGATTGTGTCCATACATAGATCATCATTAGGACTAACTATCCTACGGTGTATATCGATTAGTACACCCCATAGGCTAGAAAAATCCTCCCATAGGGTTAGTATAGTAAAGACCCAACACTTTGGGCCAATTGCACTAAAACTGACACTATATAAAGGGTTTCATTTGGGACCCCTCTCCCAATACGATTTTGCCCTAAGAGAAAAGGGGGAAAGAGAGAAAAGGGAGAAGAGAAGAGAGAGAGAAAGGAGAAGAAAGAGTGAAGGTGAGAGCAAGGTGGAGTCTCAATCAAGGTGGGGCCCAAGAGGATCAAACCCACAACCTCCTACACCTTCTCCAAGAAGAAACCGTGCACCACAACCACCAAAATCGTTCCATTGATCGCCTAGGTACATCCATCACCCATTTTTCTTGAAACCCTTGTGTTGAGAAGGGATTGTCATAGATTTCTAACATGAAATTGCTTGCTTTAGGGATTCCGACCAACCGGCCCCCAAATCAACGTTCCTAGGTCGTTTTCGAGTCTCCAACGAATCACAAGGTGCGGACTATTGTTCTTAGGTGGCCTAGCACCAATTTAGTACGAGCTTAATGATTTTGATTGTTTGGGTGTTGTATTTGAGATTCTAGAGAAACCTTAGGAATTTATATCCTTGTTGGAATGGTATGGATGTGCATGCTTAGTTTTCTCATTATGTGTTCTTGCCCCTCACATGATTGTGTGTATGGATGATCACATGCTCATGCTTGATGTTGTCTTATATGTGTGTTTCCTAATATGTATGATTCATTACCCTTGTGCATGTGATTTCTTGAGATGGAGGAAGCACTTAACTTCCTCACCAACCCACACCACACACACACACTTTGCTCATGATATTATTAGCTTTACTTATTAGTAGAAGTTTAGAATTTTTTGTTGAGAAGCATGAGAACAAGAGGTTGATTATTTTTAGACGATGCATTGATTGCCGGCATGCTATGAATCACCCTCCATACCTTTGGGTTGGTCAGGAATCATGAGGAGAGACGGTAGTCCCATTGGTAGGACTACGCTATGGTTAGACCTGTGGGTTTGGGCGGGTGTGTTGGGGGTGGCTGTAGTTCAACTACATGGGTCCCTTGTGCCCGATGTCACTCGTCTCACGCTCGCTTGATCCGTGTGGTCTAGCCTACTTGCTGACCAACCCTGTTTGTTAACCCTGTTGCTCACATATGTATGGAACCTGAACCACCCTACAACCGTTGTAGCCCATCACTAACCCATTTGAAACTGGTCCACAGCCTCGTGAGCCGGGCATGGTGGAATGGGACACTATGTCCGAGCTGTCGGCCTACGCTGGGGTACCGCGCTCCCCGTAGTGACCGCGAGCGATCCCTTCCTTTCGGCACTCCTCATGTGCTTGGTGTCGGGGATGAGGAACCCGATGGGATCACGGACCGCGAGGTCTCGGCCTCACGCGTTGATGGGGTCTTGACCTCGCAATCAGCTTAGGGCATTGATACGTAGGGTGAATCAGAATCCCCAACCTGCTGGATGAATGGACTTAACTAATAACTCGGCTAACACGATCGCATTGCACGCATTAGTTATGGTGGCGCTCGGGACTAAGTCGAGGTCGCTCTGAGGGAGTGTTGTCATATGCGATCGTTGGATGAAGTCGCTTGAGGGAGTGTTGTGGCGAGGGCATGCATCATATCATCCCGCATGCACGCATTTAAATAAGAGTTATTAGGTGTTGATGATTGTCTGCTTTTCATTAAATTCCTATTACAATTGATGCCTGTTGTAACTTGAGACCAATAGTTCACACTGAGTTGATCACTCACTCCCACTCTGGGATGGTGTTTTTAAAACACCAACCAGACTCATTCATAGATGCAGGTGACTCAGGGCATGAGGAACCTGGCGAGGCGAGCTTGGACGAGGAGGACGGGCTCTCCTACTTGCAGCTGATGGGCGGCTCTCCATCGGCTTGATCGGGCTGGATTTGGATTTGCTGAGCCGCGGGCTCAGCTTTATTCTTTTTGGACATAGCTTTCTTTTGTTGTTTTGTTGGGCAATGCCTTTGGCGACCCTTTATAATTTTTGGACTTGTATATGTGTGAGATATCCTTCATTTCAGTAGACTGGTGTGATTGTGCTTCGTGCCTCAGGTAATTCCAAATTGCGTAGTTAAATTTGATTAATCTTAAAAACCATAAATGCATGATAAGTGACACTCGGGAACTCGGGAGTCGAGTCGATGCACGACCCTCGATTTTCCGGGGCGTTACAGATGGTATCAGAGCAATAGTTTGAAATCTCTTGGGCCATGGGTCATGAACTCACTAACGCGTCCACTGACCTGAGAGGATACATATTAGAAAATGCAACAAGGACTTAGAATGCTAGGAACCACCTCAGTCCCTGATCTGACGCTCCTAGACAGAAGGTAAGACTCTCGAGAGTGTTAGGGTTGGGTAGCGAGAGTAAGTAATGACGCTAGGAAATAGATCCGAGAGTCTTATAGTGCCACGGCCCATTCCCGGATTTTCCTTCCCAATTATACTTAGAAATTCATCATCCTGGGATTGGAAATCCTGCATTACACCCTCCAACGCAAGGCTCATTTAGCAAATGCTGTGAAATAAATTTAAGTCCCATCCCACACTCGTTCCAGACATGTCATTCCCAATCTTGAGCTGGGAGTGGCGTTGTAATCCCCTTTGGTACAGCTTAACATGACTAGTCAAACAGGCATGAGTCAAATTTCCTCCCCCCGACCCATCCCCTTAAAATCTTCACTTACCTCCACTCTGTCCTCTAATTTCCTCGGGACATTGATCGGTACGAGATAAAAATTTAACGTTTAGACGCTCGAAACCATGGATCTAGATCGAATGAGTTAATGTCGGGCCAAAGTTGATTGTTTTGACCCATTGAGGGGTAGGACTTTCAAGAAGTTACGAAGGAGTAGCGAGAGAGGGGGATCCGAGTTTCTTAACCTGACGACAAGACCCGATTCGACCAACTAGAAAATTTAGGTAGTCCAATCCACCCAATCCCCAAGTCTAAACTCCTCATTTCAACGTATCTCCTTTAAATCCTCGCCTTTCACCCCTTTATCCTTCAAAATTTTCTATGTACATTCATCTTAAACAAAAATTCTTAAGTTCAAGGATAAAGAACTATAAGTAAATAAAAATTTACTATGAATAGTAAAAATATAAGTAAAATGGACTTTTGACCATTAACCTGACGGAATCTTATAAAATAACCATGTTATTTGGATAGATCAGCTTCTCCTACCCCAAATTCATATATGGTACATTACGTAACTCATCTTGATGTGTGAAATGTGGTAGTCGCAAGGCGACCCTCCAGGACGGCGCCACAGCGCCCGACGGCGCTCCAGGCGCCCGCTGTCCAGAGCCCGGCGCAGCGTATCGCCCATCCCCGGCGCTTCCGTTCAGCGCCCAGCCCGGCGCCATAGCGCCCGAACGGCGCCTGCCGGCGCCAGCTGTCCAGAGCCCCGGCGCCGCGGCGCCCATTCCCCGGCGCTGCCAGCGCCGCTGTCCAGAGCCCCGGCACTGCAGCGCCATCCCCGGCGCTGCCAGCCCCAGGCCCAGCGCCAGAAATTTCTGCAAATTTGAGTCGACTTCAAAAATTCATATCTCCTTCGTTACAACTCCGATTTAGGTGATTCAAAAGCCAGATTGAAGCTTAATGAGTCTAGTTTTATATAAAAATAAAAAAAGAAATAGAATAAAAATTTTAATATAGCTAAAACTAAGCTGTTCTGTCAACTATCCAAATTTTTTTTTTTTAAATTTCGGACAGTTGTTGCTCCTAAAATTTTAATAATTTATTTACAACTCCAAATGAGATGAAATTTTGTGAGATGTCTTTAAACTCAATAATAAAATATTATAAAAATTTTAAAAATAATTTAGTTACCAAAAGCATAAGAAACCTTACAAGAAATAGAGCTCATTTCCCTCTACTCCCACTCCATCATCTTCACACTCCCATACTCAAACTCACCTCTTCTTCTTCATACCCAAACCACATCTTCCACGACCCTCTCAACATTCCATCTTCCAATCCTCATAACCCATTCACTTGAGCCACATCTCCTTTACTCCTTCACTCTAAACCCTTATTTCCTCTTCTCATGCTTAACCCAACCTCATTTCCCACATACTTTCCCTAAACCCTTCTTCAATCCCAAAACCCACAAAATATCCATACAAAGCTTATTCGCTCATTCACTTCAAACTCCATTCCCAACTCTCCATACTTCAAACCCATTCTCAACACTTTTCTCATCTCCAAACTTCGTTTCCATAACCCATCTTAAAGCCCTTCCATCAAACCCCACTTACACAACCACTTCTAAAACCAACACAAAATCATCCAATCCCTCCTCTACTCCCACCAATTCATCTCAAATACACATTCCAACCTTCCTCAATCCCACTTCATTCACCCATTTACTCTCGAAACCCAACATTAATCCTCTTCACTCTAGCTCGTCTCAAATTTCATTTTCTCAAACCCATTCCACCCCACTTTCCCCAAACAAATTCTAAACACATTTTCAAGTCCTTCCCAAACCCATCCTTAGGATCTCCCCTCCCACCCTCACCTACATTCTCATCCAAAATCCTTTTCCCTGCCGAGGAAAATGGCATTCCTAGCAACCGTTACTTCCTTCTTCCCCATTCCGGTGATTCCTTCCCTCATGGGGAGGAGTACCCCCATCTTTGCCCGATCCAGAAGAGTAGTAGTATAACCTTTCCGATAATTAGTAGTTTGTTTTGAGTCGATTAGTTCTACCTGCTTGTGTTGAAGGATACTTAGGATGTTTGCTTGACTAAGTTATTTTTTTCCTTATATTGGAATGTCTAGAAAACTATGTAATCCATGTTGTATGATGTAACTAGCCATACTAATGGCACTTTGAATTTAATATGAATGTATGGATTGTTTTTTTTTTTTTTTTTTTAAATTTTCTTGTCACCTTATAAATGCTTGTATGTATGATTGCCTTACTGCGTCCATCTTAACGTTAGTAGCACTCTAAACCACCAGAATACCTTAGAACTTCCGATTATTCCTCCCCTCTCAAAATTAATGAAAAACAAGGCATGCTTTGCTCATAACCTGTTAGCCTTAGGATCGAAACTGCAACATACAAATACAATCTTAGGCCATTAATATTGGAAACCTTTCTGAGATAATCGTTTGACCATAAGCATAGTGAAAGATTCATTAATCACTAATTTGGACATGAATTAAAACGAGAACAATCTTTGACCAAGACCCGAAGGACAACCTTATAAATAGGAGATTTAAACTTTCCAATGATGACTAAACAATTAGATTGATCGGACTACGGAATTACGGAACCACACATCTGCGAAGTACTCGCGGCTTAACCCAATTCTCATTCCTGGGTGAATACCAATGGACTCACTGCTTTGACCAAGCAGAAGACCATGATCTACCAGGGCTAGGAATGGATACAACGATCTTTCTACCCTGGTCAGGCAGAGGATCGACGTATGGGATCAAAGCCTACCATAACTGTCTTTCCGTATTAGCCCAATCCTAAAAGAGTAGAATATACCATCATTAGGTAAACTTTACCAACAACCTCTTAATACGATAATAATGATTTTGACATTTGTTTTCAAACTCAAAGGCGAAAACTTTTAAGGGGGGTAGACTAGAATGAGCCAAACTAGTATAGATAACACACCTTACCATGCATATGAACTTGAATTCAACAAAACCTATGTAAATGAAATAATGAAACCTTTACTTACTACCCTTAGGCAATTTCGGGACGAAATTGTTTTTAAGGGGGGTAGATTGTAACATCCCGGATTTTCACTGTTTCGGATTTCCAAAAATCTTTGATTTTTTTTTTAATTAACTTATACTATCACGTACTGACCATTAGCACTCAATGTTAGCTTATACACGAGTTAATTAATCCAAGATTAGCCCAATTTAATAGACCAGACAGGCCGTGATAAGGCCTGGTGCAGGCCGCCAGCCAGATGGCCCGTTTACACTTAACAACAACCCGTGTGGGCCACCCAACGACCGAGAAGGGTCAGAAAAATCTAAAACTTTAGAAAATCATAGATCTCACTGGGCTTGTGGTCCATTGTGGACTGCGGACCTAGTGGACACCCAAAAGTACCATCTGGCGCTTGCCCAATGCGCCCCACCAATGCCATATTAAAATCTGGCATTGACAAAAGAAACTGAGACTCCGGGCCTTCCAGCCGTCGGATTTCTTCCAAATTTACGGTGAAGGTTTAATATATTTTTCAACGCCTGCCCACCAAATCTGGGCCCCGATCGTGGCACGATGACCGTTGATCGTAAATCGGACCCGTGCGATCAAACCCCATATCCGATCGCTCCCAATTTTGCATGGCCCTTCATCGGGCCATGGATCACCTACCCTATAAATTTTATGGCCAGAGGGCCACCAGAAATGCCCATCAATCAGAATGGCCCCCAAATGGCCACTTAAAGGTCGGAAACGCTTGCTCAGATCATAAATCCGTTCATCCGTTCGCCCTAAAATTTTGCATGGACCCTAGTCAAGCCATAAGACACTTCCCCACGAAAATGGCGGCTTAGGGGGCGTCAGGGCCACCCCAACTTCAATAGGGAGCCCTAGAAGGCTAGTTTGGGAAATTATGGGAACTTAAGTGATTTGTGTCGTCCACTCTTACGCCAAGTTGAGGATTTCGGACTGTCGGGTTACGACCAAACTTTACCCGTGGATTAAGGATATTTCTCTACTCACATCCGTATAGCCGCGGCCCCGATCGATCATCGGTGACCGTTGAACAGACTTCTAATCATATCTGTCGATCGGCGCGTCGAAATGGCGGGCCGATTGTGTCCATACATAGATCATCATTAGGACTAACTATCCTACGGTGTATATCGATTAGTACACCCCATAGGCTAGAAAAACCCTCCCATAGGGTTAGTATAGTAAAGACCCAACACTTTGGGCCAATTGCACTAAAACTGACACTATATAAAGGGTTCATTTGGACACCCCTCTCCATACGATTTTGCCCTAAGAGAAAAGGGGGAAAGGAGAGAAAGAGAGAGAAGGGAGAAGAGAGAGGAGAAAGGAGAAGAAAGAGTGAAGGTGAGAGCAAGGTGGAGTCTCAATCAAGGTGGGGCCCAAGCGGATCAAACCCACAACCTCCTACACCTTCTCCAAGAAGAAACCGTGCACCACAAACCACCAAAATCGTTCCATTGATCGCCTAGGTACATCCATCACCCATTTTTCTTAAAACCCTTGTGTTGAGAAGGGATTGTCATAGATTTCTAACATGAAATTGCTTGCTTTAGGGATTCCGACCAACCGGCCCCCAAATCACATTCCTAGGTCATTTTCGAGTCTCCAACGAATCACAAGGTGCGGACTATTGTTCTTAGGTGGCCTAGCACCAATTTAGTACGAGCTTAATGATTTTGATTGTTTGGGTGTTGTATTTGAGATTCTAGAGAAACCTTAGGAATTTTATCCTTGTTGAATGGTATAGATGTGCATGCTTAGTTCCTCATTATGTGTTCTTGCCCCTCACATGATTATGTGTATGGATGATCACATGCTCATGCTTGATGTTGTCTTATAGTGTGTTTCCTAATATGTATGATTCATTACCCTTGTGCATGTGATTTCTTGAGATGGAGGAAGCACTAACTTCCTCACCAACCCACACACACACACACTTGTTCATGATATTATTAGCTTTACTTGTTAGTAGAAGTTTAGAATTTTTGTTGAGAAGCATGAGAACAAGAGGGTGATTATTTTTAGACGATGCATTGATTGCCGGCATGCTATGAATCACCCTCCATACCTTGGGTTGGTCAGGAATCATGAGGAGAGACGGTAGTCCCATTGGTAGGACTACGCTATGGCTAGACCTGTGGGTTTGGGCGGGTGTGTTGGGTGGCTGTAGTTCAACTACATGGGTCCCTTGTGCCCGATGTCACTCGTCTCACGCTCGCTTGATCCGTGTGGTATAGCCTACTTGCTGACCAACCCTTTTGTTAACCCTGTTGCTCACATATGTATGGACCCTGAGCCACCCTACAACCGTTGTAGCCCATCACTAACCCATTTGAAACTGGTCCACAGCCTCGTGAGCCGGGCATGGTGGAATGGGACACTATATCCGAGCTGTCGGCCTACGCTGGGGTACGCGCCTCCCCGTAGTGACCGCGAGCGATCCCTTCCTTTCGGCACTCCTCATGTGCTTGGTGTCGGGGATGAGGAACCCGACGGGATCACGGACCGTGAGGTCTCGGCTCACGCGTTGATGGGGTCTTGACCTCGCAATCAGCTTAGGGCATTGATACGTAGGGTGAATCAGAATCCCCAACCTGCTGGATGATGGACTTAACTAATAACTCGGCTAACACGATCGATTGCACGCATTAGTTAGGGTGGCGACTCGGAAGTCGAGGTCGCTCTGAGGGAGTGTTGTCATATGCGATCGTTGGATGAAGTCGCTTGAGGGAGTGTTGTGGCGAGGGCATGCATCATATCATCCCGCATGCACGCATTTTAAATAAGAGTTATTAGGTGTTGATGATTGTCTGCTTTTCATTAAATTCCTATTACAATTGATGCCTGTTGTAACTTGAGACCAATAGTTCACACTGAGTTGATCACTCACTCCCACTCTGGGATGGTGTTTAAAACACCAACCAGACTCATTCATAGATGCAGGTGACTCAGGGCATGAGGAACCTGGCGAGGCGAGCTTGGACGAGGGACGGGCTCTCCTACTTGCAGCTGATGGGCGGCTCTCCATCGCTTGATCGGGCTGGATTTGGATTGCTGAGCCGCGGGCTCAGCTTTATTCTTTTTGGACATAGCTTTCTTTTGTTGTTTTGTTGGGCAATGCCTTTGGCGACCCTTTATAATTTTTGGACCTGTATAGTGTGAGATATCTTCATTTCAGTAGACTGGTGTGATTGTGCTTCGTGCCTCAGGTAATTCC
The DNA here is from genome assembly GCA_021015155.1 of Magnolia officinalis. Taxonomy (NCBI): domain Eukaryota; kingdom Viridiplantae; phylum Streptophyta; class Magnoliopsida; order Magnoliales; family Magnoliaceae; genus Magnolia; species Magnolia officinalis. The sequence continues at coordinate 12,089 of JAJHSJ010000740.1, read as the reverse complement.
AAATTGCGTAGTTAAATTAAATTGATTAATCTAAAAACCATAAATGCATGATAAGTGACATCGGGAACTCGGGAGTCGAGTCGATGCACGACCCTCGATTTTCCGGGGCGTTACAGCCCCGATTTCCGAAAAGCTCTAGACCGCTCATTGGTGGGCCACTAGTTCCAAAACTATAGAATAATATCCATTTTACTGGGCTTGACGTCCATCGCGGGAGTTGGATCTAGGTTGGATCTAGGTGCTATCCAGAACCACTCAACTTGAGTTAAAGGATGAGTGCATGAGAAATGCAAATACCCTAATGGAATGAACTGAAACTTAAATGAATTGGGTCATCCGTTTTTATGCAAAGTTGAGGATTTCGGACCATTGGTTTACAACCAAACTTTACCTGTAGAGTAAGGATATTTCTCTACTCATATCCGTATAGTCGCGGCCCCGATCGACTATCAGTGACCGTTGAACAGACTTTTAATCATATCTGTCGATCGGCGCATCCAAATGGTGGGCCGATCATATACATACGTAGATCATCATTAGGGCTAACTATCCTACGGTGTATATCAATATGTACACCCCATGGTGGGCCCTAGAGCTTAAAAAGACTCTCTCATAGGTCTAGTATAGTAAAAACTTAGCCCTTGAGGTCATTTACACCAACTCTGGCATTATAAAAGGGCCTCATTTGGGCACCCCCTCTCCCCATACGATTTTGCCCTAGAGAAAAGAAAGAGAGAAAGAGGAAGAGAGAGAGGAAGAGAAGAAGAGAGAGTAGGGTGGGGAGGCTTTAGTGCTCCCCTTCATCGGTCTCCTCCAATCAAGCCCTAGCGTCGATCATTTCTCTCCGCCGAATCCGCCTCATTCGCGATTGGAAGGTAAGAAACAAAACCTACTCCCCAACCTAGGTTTTTCTAAAATAAATTGCATGAATCTTACCTAATTGCTTCTAAATTGATATAGGAATCATTTTCCCCAATTTTCTAACCCAAGGAGCGTCATGAGTTGGGCGAAACGTCATAAGGTGCGGACTATTATCCTTAGGTGGCCTAACACCAATTTTAGTATGAGCTTAATGATTTTGATTGCTTGGATGATGTATTTGAAGGATCTAGAGAGAATCTAGGTAAGACTTTACCTTGATTCTTCAATCAACATAGAATAGTTATGGAATGTTGTTGTCTCTCACATGAATGGTATAAAATTGATGTTGCATGTGCATGTCTTGTTGATTTGTATATGATGTTACCTTGTAGCATGTACAATTTATTAACCCATGTGCATTTGTTCCTATGATATATATATATATGTGAAATGCTTAGCTTCCTCACTAATCCACACAACACACATGCACTTGATGTCACAACAATGTTAGCTTTTCTTGGTAGAAAATTTGAGTTCTATGTTGAGAAATATGAATGCGTGATATTGCATATGCTAGATGTTAACCCTGAATGTGGCATGTTACGGATTGCCATCAGGACCCTTGAGTTGGTCAGGAATATGAGGCGAGTGAAGGTGGTCCCGTTGGTAGGACTATCATGAGGCTAAACCCATGGATTTGGGTGGGTGCATGTGGGCGACAGTAGTTAGACTACATGAGACGCTCGTGCCTGATGTCGTCTGCCACGTGCTTGCCTAAACTCGTGCGGTTTAGTCTATGTACTAACCAACCTTGTCTGTTAACCCTGTTTGCTCACATATGTATGGAACCTAGAACACCCTTCAACCACTGTAGCCCATTGCTAACCATTGAAGCCGATCCACAGGACTCGTGAGCAGGCATGGTGGAATGGGACACTGTGTCCGAGCTGTCGGCCTACGCTGGGGTGACTAATTCCCCGTAGTGACCGCGAGCGATCCCTTTCTTAGCACTCCCCATGTGCTTGAAGTCGAGGATGGGGAACCCAATGGGATCAAGGATCGCGGTGCCCTGGCCTCGCGCGTTGAGGGGCCTTAGCATCGCAATCAGTTGAGGGCATTGATACATGAGGTGTATCAGTTTCCCCAACCTACTGGATGAATGAAATTAACTAAGAACTTGGCTAACACTATCATCGAATCGCACTAGCTAGGTTGGCGACTCGGCAGTCGAGGTCGTATTGAGGGAGTGTTGGTCATGCGTGATCGTTAGACAGAGTCGCTCGAGGAAGTGTTGTGGCGAGGGTATGCATCATATCATTTATCATGCACCAACATTAACAAGATTAGTTACGTGTTTATGAATGTTTGTCTTTCATTAAATTCATTATATAATTGATGCTTGTTGTAACTTAAGGTTAATAGTAATCACTAAGTTATCTACTCACTCCCACTCTGGGACGGTGTTTTAAAACACCAACTAGACCCTTTACTAGATGTAGGTGAGGCGGTGCTGATGAGCCAAGCGAGGTGAGCATGGATAGGGAAGAGGAGCTTCTCTACTCTCAGGCTTTTGGCAGATCCTTCTAGTCTGAGTTTGGGCTACCGCAGGGTATGAGCCAGGGTTCTAGTCGCTTTGGGTTATGTATGGGTAAGACTAGTTCCCTATTTAGATGACTTGAGATTTGTGGTTTAGATACTTTATATTTAATGGCACTCGATATTGCTTTATGATTTATTTGCACTGCATGCCTTGCTAAACTCTTCATTGTTTATGAGATCATCCAAATGTAATTAAAATTTGAAGCCCATTAGGGCACCCATGACACCTGGGAGTTCGGGAGCCAAGTTCTTACACGGCCCCTAAAAACCCGGGGTGTTACATCCCACTTGGAAAAGATTTTCTTTGTTGCTTGCCAAGTGTGCATATTTCATACACATGTTTCAAATTTTCTTTTGTTGGCAACTCATGTACCATGTTTGATGTAAATAATAGCTTAAGATCGCTGAAATTGAGATGCCTAAACTGAATGTGCCACTTCCATGACTCATTTTTTACAAGTCCGTGGAGACACTTTTCAAATCTTGTATTAATGTAGAGCAGGCCGTTTGGACTAATGCAACAAGTCTTCCATGTGCATCTCTCAAAGAAAGAGAGAGAGAAGTTATCTATGCGTATTACTGGCCTTTTCTAGAAGCTGACCAACACCGAGTAGTATTATTTTCATGTTAGGGGAGGAGATATATTCTAGTGCACCATCATTTTTGATAAAATTTGATTTTTTCCTTTGCCTTTCACGTGAACTTTTGATAAGTCTCCAACTTACGTTGCCACGAACATCTCTTTGTAAATTTCACAAAGAATTCATTCTTTCCACACATGTGGTTGTTGGCTCCAAAGTCGAGATACCACACGCCCTATTGATCACCCACATCACATTCTGGTGCAAGAAGAAGTGTGAAGTCTTCTTTTTCATGATTTTATGCTTCTACATAGTGGAAATGTTCATCTTGATCTACTGGTTAGCTTCAACAATCTAAGGCATATTGGCTGGATTTGTTGCAATTGTAGCACTAAATATTTGTTATATTTTCACGTCCATGCATGAATCTGCCTCTATCAATTCCTCTTCTACGGTAATTGGTATTTTTATGATGGTTTTGACCACAACCTTGATAATTTTTTCACTCTCATCATCTTCCACGATTACCATTGATACGGTCACTACGTTGTAAATTTCCACAATCGGCCTTTTACTTGTTTAAAGTCAATTTTGACTCGAATGTTTATTCTACCACCATGGAACTATTATTCTTTTGCATACGTTGCTCATGAACTTACAATGATCCCATAAGTTCTTTAGTCGAGAGTTTTCCAAGATCCTTCAACTCCTCGATAGCCACAACCACATATTTAAACTTGGTTGTGAGGGATCGTAGAACTTTTTCAATGACACGAACATCTTCAAATTTTCACCATTAATTTCTTTTTAAGTTATTAACAATGTCAAATAATCATGAAAAGAAATTAGAAATGCTCTCACCTTCCTTCTTGTAAGAGATTGTAGCTGAAGTCGTTTTACACAATCAACCCATTTGAAGATAGTGCTTAGGATATCCTAAGCTTGCTCAATTACTTGATGTCGCTTCAACAATCCTTTCAAAAGTTGAATTATCCAACCTTTGATAGAGTATGAATAATGCATTCTTGTTTTTCTTCCTCTGATTTTTTGCGTGATTTTTTGCTCTGTAGTATAGGTAGCTTCTTGCTCGACAATGGGTTCTATATACCCATTAGTGACGATCTCCTATAAATCTTGCGACCTGAACAACGCATTCATTTGTATACACCAGTTTTCATAGTTGTCTTTTGGCAACTTCAGAATTTGGGTTGAATTGAAGTGGCAATTTGTATTAAAATATGAAATCTTAAACTTGTAGCTATGATACCACTTTGTTAGCTTTACAAAGCCTTGAAAGACAATACAAATTCAATATATAAGGATGGAAAGAAAAAGAAGAAAATTTTTACTGCCGGATTTTTTATCAAGTGGATGCAAAATGACTACATAACATACATATATAGATTCTAGATAGACATAACTCTTTTGCTGATACAAGCTTTTCATTTTTCCAAAGGTCATCTGTTAAGAGGATTGCTATTTTCCTAAGGCCTGTTGGTTTTTGGATTACAATGTAAATAGACTGCAAATTGGCATTTATTATTACATCCGTAATTCCCTTCTTCTGCTTTCCCTTGAAGCGACAATTGTTGTCATGTACTTTACTTTGAAGTGACGGTTGTTGAGGTCAAAATCTGGATCGCCCTCCACTCCTCGGGTGGACCCTGGTCCTGCACGAAAAGATGAATAAAGGAGACCTTGGCTTAGCCGGGGGACCCTCCGATGCCTAAGTCAGGTCAAGGGAATCAGGGTCTAAGTAAAATTGTAGAGGGAGCGTGTCAGATCTTGCGTACCTGTAGCAATGTAGTCCTTTCGCATTTATACCTGACTGTAGGATGGTTCTGGATCCGTCAATCACGGCACAATTCGCTCAATCAGGGAGATTTTCGGATCATGGAGATATTGCACGTAATCTGTATATCGTGTGATGAGTTGCGCGTATCTACGGGCGAGGTTATCGGCCACGTTTGGTTATGGCTGTTTTCGTGTTTCCGCATTTGGCAGATGGGATACCTGCACGTATTGACTCAGCTCAACTTGATCGTCTCGGGTCGGCTCGCTCGACTGTCGTATGCGTTTGTCATCGCCTCGTTGAGCTGTGACAGTCTTCCGATCTGAGCTGATCTTAGGACCCGACCGGAAGTGGTAAATCCAACTTCCTACAATCGACCCCGGAAGCCTTTGCCTCAGAATATCAGATCGGTCTTATCGAATGGAACTCATTGCAGTCGACGTTGGGGGACAGATCGTATGTCGTCGTGGCGTCGTCGTGGGGTGATAAGGGGGCGGCTTGCATCATCCGATCGAGTGCAGAGACCGTCCCATCTCGTACCCCTGGAACGGTGATGATTACCACACACTCGTCTCTCCTCCGAGGATGATCGTATCAGATCGGACAGTCGTCGCCCTGGATGCTTATGTACTTAGCCGAGTTAGCTTAATGTTTCCCCTCGGATCTCGGATAGGCTCGGATCTTCCTATAACAGAAGCCCCCTACTCTTCGAGTAGTGTTTGGAAGGTGTAGCTCCAAGACGGGAAAAAAGCTATTAGGAATGCATTAAAAATTGTAGGGCCAACTGATATGTATATGTCTAATCCATGCTGTCCATTAATTTTACTTGCTCATTTTATGGTATGACCCCAAGAGTGAGGCAAGTGTGAGCTGAAGTTGACCACACAGAGGAAACAAGGGGAATTGAATGATTACCATTGAAAACTTATCGTGGGCCATGAAAATTTTGGACCATGTTGATTTTTATGTTTATCCTTTATCCATGTATATGTTACGTTATGAACAGGTTGGATGACAGCCCCACAACCCTATGGGCCCTAGGAAGGTTTCAGTTTTGAATGGTGCAAGTTATTATCCCCTTGCTCCTTTGGTGTGGTCCAATTAAGCTTACAATCTGCCTCAGTTTTTTGTCAATGCCCTAAAATGAGATGGTAAAACATTTGGATGGCGTGGATCAGACATATATATGATTGTGAGACCCACAAATTTTACCACCATGCAGTTCCGTCCGATTTCATGTATGTATGCGGGATTTTCGAGGACACATTTCAGAGAGGTATTTTCCCCCTTTTCAAACATGATGTAAAGTAATTATGACTTACTTACCTTCATTTACATGTAATTCTTAAAACCAAACAAGCCCTAAGGGTCAATTGTTACAATGCTTTCAATAAAACCCCATGAGAATTCAAAGGTTGCTAAAACTATTAAGTTTCTTTGAGAAATGAAAGAGAATAAGAGAGAAAACTCACAAGTGATTAAAACCTTGGATCCATGGAGAGTTTTTGAGTTCATAAGAAAATAAGAGAGAAAACTCAAGTGTTCTATTAAATAATGTGTATGATTTCTCAATTATACCCCTAATAAAGAAAAAACTAAAATTCCTAATTCAAAATTATCCAAAATGGCTAAATTCTTCTAAAGTCTATTTTTTTATTTTAAAAAATAAAATTCTAATAAAGCTCTTTTAAATTCTGCTTTGCTAAAAATAGAAATTCCAAATAAACTTTACTGAAATTCTAGTATAATTACAAACAATTTCTAAAAAGATAAAAATCCTAAATTTCTAAAATAAGGAGATATGGTAAAATTAAAAATTACTAAAAAAAATAAAAAACCAGATGTAAGCAATCTGCTCTGTAGGTTAATTGACACCGGAACTATCATTATATAAAGATATATATTATGCATTTCGTGGCGATATCTGGATCAAAAGTTACTACGGTCTACACTGGTCTACACTTCAAATCACAATTTTTCCCTATTCAGAATGATTTTTTTTACAACCGAATGCACCCTGGGCCAATTACACCATGATCTATTCCACATCTAATTATTTCAACTCTTGTTTGGCCTTTTTTGGTCCAGCGTGCAAATAATACATACGTGGCACGTCTTACATCACCGTCAGAAATCCTATATATCCTTTATATTTTCTATATTTTATAACAATGCATGCTATATCGTAAGCAATAGATATATATATATATATTATATATATATATATATATATATATATATATATCTATATATATATAATATATATATTTCAATGTCATTTTTAATGGCCACGTACGGATCAGATGGGCGTATGGGATTGCTTAACAGGAGTAATTCTCCAGACAAACCATCCATGCTAACCCTACCTATACAGACCGTATTTGCACATAACCCCCACCACGTATCATGTGAAACATACGGTTCTTCATCATCTCCCACCATCTACACGTATGCTGGATGCGTGGCATTGCAAACTAGTATGCTGGATAAAGCAAAGTTATTGACATGATGTAATGGGACCCACCAACAGGATATCATCATTGGGTCTCAACAACAAGGCCCACTTTCTTAAGCCATCATTGATATCCTGCAACACCAAATGATTCTATCTGTTTCAATGGACGGATAGGATGGTCCATTCTCTCGGCACTTGTGCTTTTCAGCTGTAATCCTATCTGGTCCCTTGATATCTCCCGGGCCCACCTCCGCATAACCTACATTTTCACCAAGTTTGATTTTCCATAATCCTAGAAATCCTTCCTACCTAATCCCACCCACACCATCATAGCACTGCGCTCCTCAATATGGACCCGAATACTTACTAACAACACTGTTTGCAGGAAGTGTGTGCAACGCCCTATTGTGTGGCCACCATGATGTTTGTAGAAAATCAACTCCGTCCATCCGTTGCGTCACTTCATGTTCGGTGTGGATGACAAAAATCAAGTCGCTTTATAGCCTAGGTGGGCCACACCAAAGGAACGATATAGAATCACCACTAAAACCTCTAAATTCACACTGTGTGGGCCCACATGAGTTTTTTTTTTTTTACAGGTAGAATCTGTGGATGTCTCTTCCTCTGATGATTCTCACTTGATGAACGGTTAAGATGGAAATAAAAATATAGTGGATCTAGGAAGTTTACTATGTTGAGCGTCCCATTCCCACTGTTCCTTGTGGGTGTGGCCTACCTGAGGTTTCGAGAGGTCGGATTATTTCTCACAATTCCTCTCGAATGATGTTTTGCAACTGTCGACGTATGAATACGACACAAACATCAGGGTAGGACGGCCCCGGCTGCGAAAGAATAATAATCTGTGGGGCCCACTGTGATGTATCATGTATGTGTGACATCCACTCCGTCATGAAACCTTCATGGGCCCACATGATGTTATGCCATCCAAACCGTTCATAAGGTGATTCCCACCGGCATTAACGGAGAAAACAAATATAAGCCTGACCCAAAACTACGGTGGGAGCCACGACGGTTTCAATGGTGGGTGTCTCCGTCCCAATGTTCCTTTTGGGGTGGCCAACTCGAGTTGGGGATGGGCCTGATTTTTGGGTCAAAGTCCTATCAAGAGCTTACTGAACAAGATGCACGGAGTGGATGTCACACACACATAACTGCGGGCACCCCAGAGCTTTTTGTTGTACACGAATGGAGCTTTGTTTGAAAACATTGTTTCAACCTTTTGTTTGTTTTGTACCGTGTGGCCCACCTGATGAGAGAACAGGCCTGATCTTTTATCCAGAAGATCTGAACAGTCTATCCTGCCAGATGGAAGCTTGGATCTTGCACACGTGTGCCATATGCACCGACAGCAGGTGTGCTTGTGGCAGATTTCTACACACATGTGGGCCTGGCAGAACTCAGGGCATGTAAGCCAAAACCAGGCCCATTTATGTTTTTAACGTTCTGCGCCCTAAGCTTGTTTTCAGATCAGCATTGTGGGACCCACGTAAATTTTTAGACCATCAGATCAGTCGCACGCTAGAAACTTGATGAGAAATGCAAATGAAACTCATTTGGAGTGGGCCACACGTGTATGCTCCGGCCCAAAAATCAGCCCCAGCCCAATCATCAAGTGAGATACCTCATCAATGACCGAAATCTTGTACTCGTGTCATGTCGGCGTACGTGCGGTGAAGACTCCTCTATATAGACAAACAGAGCTAGACATGATCAGTGGGCCCCACGCCACATTCATTATGATCATCCTTCTCTCAATCTTGTATTATTAGCCGGAGATTTAAGGGAACTTCCCATGAGGTCGAGCTGTGTGGGCCCCACCGTGATGTGTGTCGAACATCTACCCCATCAGTCAGATGCACCATTCCATGGTGGGCTATGGGATTAAAAATCAATTCAATCCACACCACGTACAACGGTTGAGAGGGGTTACCCTCCCATTAAAAAATTCATAATCATTTATTGGGCCCACCAAGATGTGTTTGACAAATCCAGCCCATCCATTGTGTGTGTCCCACTTAGATGAGAGGTCAGTCCAAGTTTCGGCCGCATCCAAAATTCAGGTGGGCCCTACAAAGTTCTTTGAATTGTTGTAGGCATATTTTCACATGATTTTAGATGGTATGGCCCACCTGAGTTCCGTATACGGCTGATTTTTGGGATATCCCATAAACTAAAGGGGACCCATCAAATGCACAGTATTGATGTTCGACACATATAACGGTGGGGCCCACACAGCTCGACCTCATGGGAAGTTCCCATGAGGTCGACCTCATAGTACCATTTCCAAGATATTATATATATAATATATATATATATATTATATATATATATATATATCTATATATATATTATATATATATATATATGAAAATCAGAAGATATGGACCATCAAATGTCGCCCCCAAATGAAGAAAAGAATATTGCGAGACTTCACAATGGGAGAGTGCTCATCTTGACCGTAGGTTTGATATTACTATGTTCTATTATTTTCTCATGTATGCTCCTGTTCACTTGCAATGGGGTAGGCCTTTTTATAGTTTTAATCCACAAATGTAACGGTAGGATCATCACTCTTCTAAGGTGAAGGGTGGTAACGTTAATCTACTTCTTAATCATGATTTAAACCGTTGAAAATAGGTTTGAACAATTAGTAACAGTAGTAAAATAATAATAATAATAATAAATCAAACCGATTTGAAAATTGATTACGAAGCCAATCTTGGGATTACCTAAGATCTCCACCGTAAACACGAGGTCAAGATGGCTGCATGGCCATTGATGCAACTATATAAACCCATATTAGGGCTTTGGAATAAATAAACAAAGCTTTCTTATATATACTCTCCAATAACCACTGCCATCTTGATATCTTCTTTCACATAGGTTAGCTTTTCTCCTCTTTTCATCAATCTTTTTGTGCATGATAATGTATGAGAAATACATACACTTAAATGAATCATCTCTGCATGGCGAAAGCAAAAAAAATTAAATCATATCTACTTATAGGTATGCATAAATTAACAAGAATTAACTTTTGTGGAGAAAGAAAGACAATGAGTGGTTGATCTTTCTCTCTCCTCTCAAATAGGCTAACTTTAGGTTTCTGTTTATTAAGGAAGCTTTTCTAGGACGTAAAGCTCTATAAGGCTTCCAGACTACTTTTATGTACTTATAGATTTGTAAGCCTTTACCATCAAGCGTGCCTTGTCATAGAGAGATCTCTTTAGGGTAGCCTTTGTGGTACTTAAACCACAAGCAACACTCACGATCCATTTAATTAACTACATAAGAACTTAAAACAAGTCAAACCTATTCAAGAGTTTGATGTTTCCATATTACACTAATGGATGTACTTGATCACTTTGTCTCATGCTATCATAAACAAAACTTTCTACATAGTACCTTAAAGCTTATTATCCTAGGTCCATCATCCCACGCCTATGATTGATCATTTAAAACAAATATGAACCATGGATTTTATAAAACAATGCATATGATATTTTTAAAATCAGTTGTTTAATCAAAACAATTTACAATATTAGTTTGGTTGGCTATACTGATCAATTATTCTGATTTTTTTTAAAAAAAATATAAAGCTAAATTGATAAGAGTAGTAGATTCTTTATTAAGAATCTTAATTTTCTCAATTCTTAATTTTCACGAGAACATGATTGACCACCCAACTTATTATAATTCACCTAAGAGACTCACATATTGAATCAAAACCAACTGATCAAATCCCCACTAAGACTTCAAGTCCTCTCATGTCAAAGAATTAGTAAAACAAGCATAGACCGAACAATTAAATGTAGCTTGACTTCCTACATCCAGTTAATGTATACACATGCATACACTTACACAAGTGGGGAGACAATATTCTATGGTAGGGACTCACCATACGTACAACCACCACACAATTTATAGTGGCTTATGAATTAAGCTATCTTGACTTATCCACTAGCCATAATAATATTCTAGGTTTATGAAGAATTGAGCAAATTACGCCTCACAATATTTACATCGAACTTATTCTACTTCATTCCCAAAAGATACAGATACCTTTGGGAAGTATCCCAATCATATCTTCCATGTATACATAATAAAATAAAAATTAAACAAAGCATTAATGAAGAAAATATATAATTAATGAGACTAAAAGAACATACATTCCAACAATGAATTCAGTCCACCCCAATACTAGGGTCATTGTCAATGGAGGATATCCTAAAAATTACATTGACCAAGTGCTCACAACATTCTAATTAACCAGAAACAAGGTCATAAGTCGGGGCCAATTCCCTTTTAAAAAGAAAAAAAAAAGAAAAAAAGAGTTGGTTTGAATTCAATGGACATGATCAAATACTCAAGACCATGTGATTAGTGTAACATTATGTGACTCTCCTACACATTGTAGCCCACGATTTTGTTTTTTGGGGACTCTGGTGCATGTATGAAATAAGCTATTTTGTATAAATCAGTAAATGCCCCCAACACCAATTAAACTGATACTGCAAAGGGTTCCCACAATTCTACCACTAGGATAACTCAAGCAATCTTACCACTAAATAATAATTATATAGCATGGATAAGAACCATGGACACCTCCAAGAACCACGTCAAAAACAAGGATTGTGAGAAGTCACAAATGACAACAGTATAGAAATAAAAAATGAGACTTTGAGAGATAGTTGTTGGGTGTAAAATAGTTCTACCATGCATGTGTATATATACACGTATCTTGGATGGGTACAGGGAGGGGCTTGAGACGGTGCCTAAAGAG